>BGPR01000255.1:534072-550158 GCA_013235015.1 Araneus ventricosus
AGCCGGCGTTTTGTGTTCAGTTTCTTTGTCGGAACTGAATAATTACAGACACATGTACTGACAAAACATTTGTGTTACTTCCCTTGTAATAAAATAAGTAAGCGATCAGGATTTTACTGATAGAAAGTGAGTAGCTTGCTTTGTTCCGAAGCTTTCAAAGAGATCCATAAAAATACTGCAGAATAGTATGTCACATTTGAGTGTTGATTGTTGGAAAATCTGTTGTATTCAGAGAGATACACATTCTTTCAAGGCATTAAGCTAAAAACTTCACTTTTAAAATGTTAGCTGGTACAAACGCCTTGATTCAAAGCAGAATACAGAACTAGCGAAAGAGAAGTATGCGAAGGAAGGCACCCTTGACGTCAGAATCTACTCGGCCAATGAGAGTGCGTTTCGGATTGCATCATGATTCCTGCTATTTCAGTGCATCTTTCGCTCTCAATATTTAAATAAATAAATTTTTCTGTAAAATTTCACTTTCATATTTGAAATTAGAATGATTTTTTCTACAAATACGAATGGCTTTCATGTGTTTTAAAAAAATGCTGAAGTTCCCCATTGTGCAACAAAATCGCAAATCTTAGTCAACTGTTACAACTTATAAATGCTTTGTTTGCATACACTTAAAAAAGAGTGTTTAGTTGCTCACAATAGAATTAAAAATAATAAAGTATTAATTTAATAAAAGGAACTATTAAAACTAATGAATGATGTTCAAATTTTAAAGAAAATAATATTCATAAAAAATTACTTATCACCAAATGTTTATAATTTCGCAATAATATGTTAATACGTCATCGCTTTGTGAACTGTGTCGAATGTGTCACAGTTGTGATGTCATACATGCGTGCTGTGACGTAGCAGTAGCGTCTGTATGAAAAATAATCATATGTCAAAATAGAAAATGAAGAAAAATATTTATGTTTACTTTTTATGAATTTTTATATTAATAAATGCTTTTCACTAAATACGTTATTAAATAAAGGAAATGAATATGTTTCGTTTCAAAAAGCCAAGACTATAACTTTTAGACGATTTTACTTCGGAAAGGGGTGACAGGCAGAGTTAAAATGAACGCATTTATGGAGTTTTTTGTAAAGTACTAAGTAAAATGTAAACATCTCTCCCTACATTCTTCACTTCACCCCTACTTTGGTGAAATCAACTCCACCTGGCGCGCACGGAGAGTTTCCGTTTCTGAGAATGATGAGTACCTCTTCGTCTGAAAATATTAATTTTAACGTAGGACTACGTTCCTCCCATTGGGATCTCAGGAAGGAAATTGATTCACATGCCAAAACGACACAAAACTTGGTATGGGAGATCCTCTATATCTAGGTAACTACATATGTTAATCTTATTTTACTACTTATATCTTATTTTAGAGATAAAGGGTAACAACAGAAGTTAAAAAAAAATTGAAAATCGGAATTGTAGTCCAGAGATTACTGAGTCACAAAGTTGGGCAAAAATACGTATGAATTGATGACGCGATCCTCTATATCTCGGTAACTACGTACGTTAAAAACGTAATTAATGTCTTAATTTAGAGATAAAGGGTAACAACAGAAGTTACAAAAAAAACTTACGAGAAACAAAACAGTCACGTAGTCCTACGCCTTTAACATCAGCGGCTGTTTGAAAAGACAGCCTCCCGTCCGCGTTTTATATTATTAAATGGAAAAAGGAATTTTTAGGATCACTTCTTATTTTTAAGCACTGTCTTAGAAATTTCAATTTATCAACCGTTTAGGGTTTTTTTTACCACTTTCTTTCTGCAGTCCTATAGAAAAGAAAATTTACTGAAAAAATAAAATAAGTAAATTTAATTATATGCTAAAAGAATGCCTTGCATGGGATGCAGTTTCCAAGAAATAATACCTTACAAATATTTTCAAAATGCAATAAATTATTCTTATTTACTGTAATACATTCCTTTCTGTATTCTGACATTTTATTCTTTTTGCGTATGAGCTAAAAATGCATTCAAATAAAGACTTTCATAAATTGCCTTAATTTAGATTCTTTCGTCTAGATAATTTAATATTAAACCTTTTCTTGTGTTATTGGAAGATTAGATTATTCAAAGCGCTGCAAAAGCAATTATATATTTATTTATAAATTCAATCATATACATTTGAATTCTAGCAATTTTATTAAGCATGAGATATGAAAATAGAATTAAAGGTTAAATAATATAACCTCAAAGTATTTTACGTATTGATAAATTTAAATTTTAGACGCTTTACATTCGACGGAATAATATGTCGTATTTATTCACGGAATTAAAACAGAAGGAGATATAGTCAGAAATCATATATTGTCTAAATTATCAGAAGGAATAAACGGCGTATTATATGAAATACAGAGTTCAATAAACGGTAGTACTACTGTTATCCTACGCGCAGATTTTAAATGCTATAACATGTCCTATCATCGAACTTAGAATGTCTACGAAAGAAATGGTTTCGGTTCTTATAAAATTTGTTTGTAAAGGAGTTTACGATCTAAAAAAAATTATATTTCGTTGAAGTAAATTTCAATTGTCCCTGTATATAACAGTCAGGACAATAAGCCTTTTAATTCCGCTTCCTGTAGATTTTGAATTTTAAACAGTTAACTACATTAGCCTCCCGTTTTGAAGCAACACGAGGGCTATTTTAGGACGAATCTCCTATTTCTGTACCATGTGCAGCGGACCCCATACACGGCGGATCTTCAGTGGAACCGGGTTTCGAGCCCAGAGCCCTCCGGCCCCAAAGCCGGTACCTTACTACTAGGCCACCGCGGCCTCAACATAGAATTAGAGATTACATGACATGTTCAGTTATTTGACTCCATTAGGAGCATTTACGTAGACAATGAACAGAAGAGGTCCAAGGCCAATAATAGAACATAGGTTAAATATCTACCACTATCTGAAGTTTAAAAGTACGTTGTTAAGAGAACCATGAATATAAAATGCTGCAAGATTCAGGTGAAATCATATTCCCGGTGAAGAAGCTGGTCGCCGAAGGCGGCTAGTTTATTAAGAAGAAAGGAAACTTCGTTTTTGAAAATAAGCAAAAACATTTTTTCAATGTTCACAGTGGAGTGTCTAAGCAAGATATGATTAGTCTCTGCAATCAGATTTTCACCTGGACAGTCAAGATTATGGGGAAGAGGAAAGTGCTAATATGTCCTCTGAAAGCTTAACCCTCTCACACCGAGCGAGGCGGTGCCGGGCGGCATATTTACAAACCCTACCCTGATAGAACTCAGGTAGGAAATCGGACAATATGATTGGCTCGCTTTGCCCAGAGCCGATGACGTCGTTCTTTGCTCTCGTACGAAAATTATAACAAAACAAGCCATTGAATGCGGACTTTGAATTAATTTAGGTTTCCGTTGCTTGGACTTCGCGAATTTTGATCTACGATAAGCACCTACGTCGCAATTTTATTTAGTCGACTCTTGTTTTGGTTCTTGTTTGATGATTGCCGTACGCTACTTGCGAGTGCTGAAACGACGTCACTGCCCCTCGTAGCCAATGATATCGGCTGATTTCCTGCCTCAGTTCTCTCAGGGTAGGGTTTGTAAATATGCTGCCGGGCGGTCTAAAAATTTCCCCTTAACAACGACGAAGGTCGGTATGAGGCAGTTGCCTTCTTTTGAGGGGGGAAGGTTCTGAGATAGCTTAGGAGATAAGTGCGGTAGGGGGGGGATCCAATTATCCTTGCCAACCACAGCCCATTTCCGTGCTCTTTGAGGGAAAGTTATAGCATGAGATTGGGGTTGTGGGGAATACGACCACACAGATTGGGAGAGTCCAATTCACGTCGTTTCCTCCCCCAAAAGTCCCGGTTTTAAAGGAGCTAGAAGAAAAATGTCCCTCGGGATTAAAGAGTTAATGCTATATATTTCTTGTAAAAATTCGTAAATACCTACTTCATTTCCTTTTCAATGCTGTTTTCTTTAAATTGCGAAGTCTTCAGCAGTTTTTGTAAAACGTTTCTATAAATTGTGATTAAATGGGAAAGTCTTCAGTAGTTTTTAGAGCAGTGGAATATGGGTAACTCGAAACTGACGGAACCACAATAACCAGTGGGAGTGTTCTCCCCTAAACTTTCTCGTATACTTCCCCCAAAAGGTGCCGTTCCTCCTTTCCCCGCGTGGCTAAAAAAATTTGAACCTATTGTTATCCAGAATCCAATGACTATCAGAAGGTTTTTCATTATAGTGATTGAAAAATATCTAGGTAAAGAATTCAAAGAGATGCCTACCGATTAAAACGCATCTATCGCACACTGCTAGGTTTCACTCTTGCAGTCTCAAGGACAAACTGACGTAATCGCTCCTTTCGCGAGCACAGACGATTGCTTAGTACGCATGCGCGTGGAGATAGCGGATTGGTTTCAATGGTAAATTATACAGACTGACAGACAGTCAATCCTTTGACGGATTTGGCCCAAAATTTTATACGGACCTACATTTATGACGATAAAACTGTGTACTAAATTTTATCCATCTAGCTATTCAAGTTCTTGAGTTATAGTGTTCACATGATTTCGGACATACAGACAGACAGACTTCCCGTTGACAGATTTTGTCCAAAATTTGATAGAAACCTACAAATTATGTTTAAAGACCACATACCAAATTTCATCCCCGTAGCTCTCATAGTTTTCGAGTTATCGTGTTCACAGACACACAGACATGATTCCAAAATTGTATTTTTCGGACTCAGGGAGGTCTAAAACGTGGAGATTCGTCGCAATCTCGAGTTCGAATTTTTTGACGATTACAATACTTTCTCTTTGTATACTTCGTATAAGAGAAAGTAAAAATTCGATGCATACAAAAATTCGAATTAAGAAAAATTAGGTCTAAAAATGAGTATACCAAAATGTCACTCTCCATTCGCGTTCATAAAATGCTGCACTGAATAATTTATATTCTTTTTAATATGTACATAATAGAAGGAGAGCTCAGCGAAGAAAAATAAACATCGTAGTCTAGTTGTTAAATGAATAATAAGCTTTCATAATTTGATTAATAACCTACCGATAACTTTTCTGCACAAAGGCTATATTTTATGAATCTAGAAAGGGTGTTGCATTAATGATCGGATGTGAATCATTGAATGAAGTTCTGTAAAGTGAAATTCTTTTATGCATATTCCTTTTGTATGTTGTATTATGAAGGCTACTTTATCCACGACTACTTAAAGAAAATTAAAAAAATTTCAAGATACAAACAAAATTTTTTCTGACACCTCTAATCGCAAACTAGTCCTCTTTACTGAAATAAATCAAATCCTTATTTTTAAAATGTTCATGCATGAGATTAATATTCCTCATTTTAACTTCAGCGGACAATTCTACTTCTCAATCAATTTTATATTCATTGTCCTTTAATCTGAGAACAGTGATCAATATTTCGAATCGTATCAAAATTTACGATTGGCATTAGAAAGCCAATCATTTTATACCTCATCTGCAATTGCTATTAATTTCATTTCTTATCGGAAGTTCAGTTTGTGCTTTGTTTTACTGCTATCTGTTATTTAGTTACTCCGTAAATGCTTAGTATTAATAATATAAATGTGTTACCAATAGTTCTGTTTGCTAGATATTCACTATTTTGTGTCGTTCGTAGTCGCTTTATGGAATTTAAACAGTGAAGAAATTGAATTTAATAGCATCGTGAGAAGTGAGATAATTTTGTTTGCACCATTTTAGTGTAATTAAAGATATATCACGAATAAGAGAAGTATTGCTTCGTAGTTTCACAATAGACTTATCTGAGCAAGTGTTATTCTTGCAATGCTGCATTTTCCATGTTAAGGTGAGATTAAAATGATGCTTTTCATTAACGACTGGACAGTTTATCGATCGCAGTAATGTATTTTGGCATCACAATTTAATCAATGAATTTTATGCAGAACTCTCTCTTGAGGCAAAAGCAAAAGAGAGAACTCATTTGAGGCAGTGTTCAATTTAAAAATATTTGATAATTTACACAACAATTAAGCGAATAAAACCGTTTTTATAAATTAAATAATTAGTCAAAACAAAAAATGCATGTACTGAGAACTTTCATTAATAGTAATTGAATAAATTTACTTTCTATTTCATTAAATTTACTTTCCATTGAATAAATTTACTTTCCTGAAATTAAAAACCTACCTACACATCCAAAATACTAAATGAACAGTTATTACCTGTATTCTATACCATAGATGGAACGCCCTAAAACGCGTTATTTGCAGCCGTATAAATAAAGTTAACTATGGACGAGTTTTCCGGTTTGTTTACTTACAGTAAAAACCTTGACTTTATCTGCTGGACTTCCTGGACTGGTGTGTTGGACTTCCGCTTTGAAAATCCATTGATTTAGCATTAAACCGGAAATACGTAGTACGGGCATGTAAACAAACCAGAAAACTCATCCATACAAATAAATTTAAAGTCAACAGAACAATTGAAAGCTGGACTAATTAGGGTTTGTGCCTATCTGCATTTATGGATCTTCACACCAATCTCAGTTCAAAAAGCAGAATATATGACTATTTCAATATACTTTAAAATAAAGACTATTTTCTTCAAAATGTGTATTTACACAATAATATTTGAATTGAATACATTTCAAGCCAACTGGAAATCGAGAATTTCAAGAAAATTCAAATTCCTCCTCTCAAATTATGATTTTTATTTACTCATTACAGCTTTTCCTCTTCAATTTAGAAAATGAAATTTGAAGTATCAATAAAAATGAAAGTGTTTACTTCAGAGAACAGCAAAGAAAATAATGGAGATAGCTCTTCCTTTCTAGTTTATAGTAACGGAACTGAAATCGAATACTCTTTCAGTGAAAACTTCCGGTTGAAAGCGTTATACTTCTATTCGAATTTTGTGCATGGAATTTGTAGTTCAGTGATAACAAGAATGTTTGTCTTAAGCGTTTTATTTATTCGGATTCTCCGCCTATTTTGAACTTGTTTAAGATCTAAAATCTTTTGCAGTTCAAAAAGAAAAAATACTGATTCCATTTATGTATGTATAGAGCAGTGTGAGTGTGTGTCTGCGTTCCTTATACAAAACTACAGTTTTTGTCCAATCTTGATAAAATTTCACACACGCACTCTTCAGAACAAGAGAAAGATCACGGTCAACTTTTCAAAGCCTAAAAGTTAATTAAAAATTAAGCAGGATTTTGGAGTTTTTCAGCGATATCTTCAGAAAATATTATTTCCCCAAATCTGCTTTTATACCATCTTAAATTTCAAAAAAATAGCCTTTCATTGACACCACTTTCATTTCCGCGCATTTTTATCTCTAATTTTAATAATTTTTAAAATTAATTTTATAGACAAATATACGAAATATTAAACACGTAACGAAAAAGGATACAGACTAAGAACTGTTGCCAAAACACATAAAAAGAATTCTGGGAGAATACTAAAAGCACCTTTAAAAGCAGACGATTCGCAATTTTTTATCAGGAACAACTATTGATTTGTTTCAATTCAAAGCCTAAAAGTTAATTAAAAATTAAGCAAGATTTTGTGTTTTTTCAGCGATATCTTCAGAAAATATTATTTCCACAAAACTGTTTTTATACCATCTTAAATTTCAAAAAATAGCCTTTCATTTCCATACAGTTTTTCTCTAATTTTATTAATTTTTAAAATTAATTTTATACACAAATAGATGGAATGTTAAACACATAACGAAAAAGGATACAGACGAAGAACTGTTGCCAAAACACATAAAAAGAATTCTGAAAGAATACTAAAAGTACTTTTAAAAGAACACGATTCGCAATTTTTATCGGGAACAACTATTGATTTGGTTCAATTACTCTATTTCAACGGGTATTATTTTGAACTATTTTTGTTTCCAAGAGTGAAAATGGATCATTCTGCTCATAGTTTCCTGTCTCCCACAACGTCTTGATTCTAAAAAGAGCGAACAACGCCGGTATTCTGCTAATAACTTCTGTTTTTAAACCTTCCAGTATTACGTATATGACAGAACACTAGAGAAGAATTTCGTTCTAATCGTAATTTCGTAATTCGTAATCTGCTTTATTGAGCTCATATTTTAATACGAAAAGTAAAAGGCTTTAGAAAACATATCTTTTCATTTTATTCTCTGAAAATCTAAATTTTACTGCGGATTTCAGAATTAAATAATCTTTAAAAGTTGTGATATTTTTGCAGTCCATCTCCGTTGCTTCATTTTTTTGCAGTTTCAGTATTAGTAGAGAGGATAGTTTTCCGTTAATACTGTTTCTTTTCTCTTTATAGAGACAAAATAATACAGAGTATGTTTAAGGATGATAGTTTGTTTTCAGCACAACTTGAAGTAAAAGTTAACTTTCTCTCCATTTTTCCAATTTCATAACAATTTTTTAATACCTTGCCGAATAATTTATATATCATTTTATTGCATTTTATTACATTCCTATCTATTTATTGTTCGAATATTTTCTTTCTTTTTTAAAAAAATTATTTTGTTGTATATTGTTTATTCCTTATTTGATACCATTTTCATATTTTATTTGATTTTACTTAGCTTATGAGCCTCATGGTTATCCTGAAATTTTTCTGCATTTCCAATAAAACAAATGCTGGTATAAAATATTTGAAAAAAGCAAAACATTTACTAGTCTTGCTTTTTAATTTGTCTCTATATAATTTTCGTCTCTTAATTATACAGTACAGATGTAAGAACATCTGCGTCGTTAGTGTCCTGATTTCCGGAACTCTACAATAAAACGCGAGAAAAAAACAATGTCATTCTAAATCTATAATTCATCCTTTTTGTAGAAAACTCTCAAAAATAAACTTGCAAAAGCTCTTTATACAGTTAGAATTATATATAAACATTATTCGTAATTTTATATGATAAACTATATTTCAAGTCATAATTCTCCTTATTCGTTTTCTACCCCATCGGCGGGGGGGGGGGGCCCCGCGAGTTCACGGATGAGAGGCTGCCGTGTAAGTAAGCTGTCTCTCGCCAACCCGTTGGTACAAAAACGGTGGTGTGACTCTTTGGGCCCATCTCCGAAGACAGGGTGTACCACGGTAATATGGGGAGTTGTTGCATGAGCCGCTCGTAATGGAGGCTATAATACAGGAACCTCAGTGCCTGACTTGTCTTTCATGCATAGACGAGGATGCTAAGGCGGGGGAGGGTGATGTTCCTTGTGTGTGAGTATTCGTTTTATAAACATTTTATTATTCGATATGGATATCATTATCAATAATAAAGTTTAGAGCAGAGACAGTCATTTAACTTCTTAAGTAATATAAAACCATATTAGTCTGCGGAAAAAGTTTTTATTTTGACACAGAGAAAATTTGAGACTCGAGCGTAGATATTTTTCAAATGAAATATCTGAAATGAATGAATTTTGTATCAAACAGCACGACAGCCTTCAACTGAACAAATTACGAAAGAAGCTTATTTCAACATCGTAGTTTATCTCGACTTTGGAAATGAAATTTAGATGAAACAAAACTTTATTTCTGTGTCGCACCTTTGACAAAACAAAACCAATTTTTATCTTTAATATCCTTTTCAAAGTAACTCATAAAATTCTTTTCTAGGCGTTGCATCGTGACAAACTACGCATATACATCAAACCGTTTCCACATCTACAACATTGTAAAGAAAACTGGCATAAATTCGCCATTTTCCATCCTCCCCAATACGCGTGGAACGGCAAACTGGCGCAAGTTGTGTTTATCTAGCTTCCTTTGACAGATGAGGCTCTTCGTCCCGTTCCCTTACGTAAATGACTGTCATCGGAGGGGTACAGCAAAGGGGAGGGTGTGAAAGGGCAACAGGAGGTTGGCGGGATTGCAGATCGTGTGAAATGGTGCATAAATCTCGTTCTGTAAACACCAAGCAGAAAATAGAACATCGTATGGGGACACAGAAAAACCTGGAGACAAATCACCCTTTGCCGCCCATGGCTGGAGTGAAGGAGGGGTGTGATCTTATGGAGTAGAGTAGGTTGTTGCTGAGCTTGTGGAGTGTTGATGCCATCGATGAGCTATTTTCGCTAGATATAAATGAGATATTTTGCTGCGTACTAGGAGCCTCTATTAGCTATTTCGCTCAAATGGCATGCAATTTTAAAATTATTTTTCAATTCCTTGTCTTTCTGAATTGTTTGGCGGCAATTATGCCTATATCAGTTACTTAATAGTACAATATAATTAACGACTGTTAAAGCGCTCCATACCCTATGGGTCGGCGTTGGTAATAAATAAATAAACAAATATAATTAACGTGACCAATATTTTTACAATGAAAAGAAGGACACAAATAAATTGAAGAAAAACAATCGTAAATAAACGTTTTATTCATTGCAACAATAATACAGAATACACTATTATAAGATAAATGCATTTGTAACATTTTATATTGTAATTATGCCTATAATTTATTGCCTATTAATTAATATTTAAATGCCTACATGCCTCTTACTTATTATTTAAATAAGTACAACGCATCGGATCGACATCGATCGAATACAGCGATTTGCAAATTAGTTTTCAAATATCGAAAAGGAAGACGCTTTTCGAAGGAAGGCAAAATTACAAAAGAAGGAATGTCCTCTAATAAGGACAGTAGGTCACCTTAATATAATGTACCATTATGCCAAATTTAATCATTTTTTTAAAAAACAACATGAAACTGATTTGTCGAAAGGAATAAATCCACGTGACGTCGAAGTCATGCGGCATACATCGCACCACATGTGAAGAAGGATGGTGATCTTTAGGAGTAGCAGAATATTGCTGCTGAGCCTGAAGAGTTCTAGTACTTTCTATGATATATTTCCGCTGCGTTTACCTCAAAATATCATAACTACAGGGTGTCTATAAATCATTGAAGAGATTTCCCTTCCTCATAACTTTTAATTGAAGAACATAATGATGAATATTATATTACATATTCTTTCACTCGAACTCAAAAAAATCTTAGTGAATAGTCTTTCTTAGTGAGCACCTAGTAACCAAGAAGGAATCGCTTGCCAGATTTCAAGTTTCTAGTCCCAGTGGTTTGGAAGATTTTGTGATGATTCAGTGAGTGACTTTCTCTTTTATATATACAGTGTGCCCGCTTAAGTCCGTTGTCACCCCAAAAATTTCTGAATGGCAAGAGCTATAGTCATAATAGTGGGGTCTAGGCATAGTAAAGTTGCTATGAGCTACGTAAGGAAACCGCTTACAGCTCCACCTGGCAGCAAAATTTGGATTTAGTGTTCTTAACTCAAAAACGGTACGATATACGGGAAAAAAGTCAATTACAACGTTGTTCAGCATCATCGATTTAGTAAGCGAAGACACCTTTCGTACAGTAATGTTAAAATAGAAGGCGTTAAATACATATTTGTTTGGTTCGAAACTCCCAAAATTGTAACGCGACATAGAGCGGTATAAAAGAGAAAAGGGAGGAAGAAATAACCGATTTTCTAGAAGATTTGCCGTTAAGTGACCTCCGGAATGTATGGTTCCAACACGACGGCGCCCCTCCGCACAAGGTATCAAGTGTCCAACAGTACATTGGGGACACATTCCAGCAACAAGTCATCGGGTATAGTTGTTCCGTGGAATGGCCTCCACGTTCACTTGACCTGAACCCATTGGACTTTCTTCTGTGGGGATACATCAAACAGCGAGTGTATGCAACCCCTCCACCAACATTGCAGGAGCTTCTAAACTGTATGACGGATGCTTGTGCTAGCGTGCCACCTGCTATGTTGTACGGTGTGCAGAGGGGAAGTGCAGTCCCGTGTCCAGATGTGCATTGTTGCTGAAGGATATCATTTTGAGCATGACAGATAGATGAGGATCATTTCCGGCAAGTGCAGTTTTGTCCAACGCGACCAAACAACTGTGCGTTTTGTGCTTTTCATTTGTATATTTTTGTGCCCACGATGTTTTCTTGTAATAAATCGATGATGTTGAACAACTTTGTAATTGACTTTTTTCCCGTATCTTGTACCGTTTTTGAGATAAGAACGCTAACTCCAAATTTTGCCCCCAGGTGGCGCTGTAATCGGTTTCCATGCGTAGCGCATGGCAACTTTACTATACCTAGATCCCACTTTTGTGACTATAGCTCTTGCCGTTCAGAAATTATTGGGGTGACAACGGACTTTAGCGGGCACACTGTATATAGATGTAGCTTATCTTGAACGAGTGGTAAACTTCAGAATACTCTAAGCCATGTAATTTAAAAATACATGTTTATTTGTGAGAAGATGGAAACCCGATTAGACCAACTTACAAGTTTCGCTAAACTGAGCTAGGTTTCATACAGAAATGGAAAAAAAATCTTTCAAATTCAGTACAGATCAAAGACTTTTAGCTGCCTTACTGTAGAAAACAGATCTTTTAAAATAGTTTTATTCAATGTATACAGAACATGATAAGATCAGTATCTTCAATTTAGAGAAAATTGAGGGTTAGTCCATTCTGGTTCTCAAGCTCCTCATATGCGATAGTATAAAGACGTATGTATGTTAATAACTTTTTTAAAAAATCTTGTATTACTCATTGCCTGATGCCAGTAGCCGAAGGGATAGTTGGCTAACTCCAACAATGAAGAATCTGCATGTACCAGGCAATCAATCCTTAATACTTTGTGATTTGATCTGGTAGGAAAGAAATGTAATTTTTTTACTTGAATAAATTTATGCACAATTTAATTTGGCTATCAGAGCCTTATGACATATAATTTAATTGAAGTTTTCAAAATAAATAAAGATTACATTTTTACTCTTTTAAATTTAAGTACATATCAACACCTATACGGGGAAAAAGATTCGAACCACCATACACTATTGCATGATAATGTATTAGAATTGAACATATGTCTTGTCTTCGTCTGGATTGATAACTTCAGCCTTTGCATATTGTGCGTAACAATTTTTATATCATGCAATCTACAGAAATCAAGCCAGTCTCTCTGCTTCTTGCTCTTAATAGTAATAGTTATTTTCTTTGTTTTATTTTCACATTAACTTAATCATGCTTAAATACTGGAAAGGAAATATAGAGTCGAATACTATGAAACTAACAGAGAATACTCAAATATTCATATTTTCTCTAATATCCGAGGTATTAACTTCAATTTTTTTATAAAATGCGTCTCTAACATATTGTCAAGCGTTCCGTAAATTTCATACAATTTGATTTTAAACTATGCAAGTAGTAAGCAAAACAATTTGGGATTTTTAAAGAAACCTTTTTAACTTCCCGAATATTTCTGCTATATTTAAGAAAATGCATGTAAATATTATGAACATCAAGCATAACCATTGATGAAAGTTTCGTCTCGTTATCAACTTTCCGTGAACCTCGATGGGTAAAAATCCATTTTCGTCTTCTTCCCTTTCTGGTCGCCCCCCTAACTGTCCTCGTGACTGAATCGTCACGGTAAAATGTGTATGATACTCGACTGTATGTTGCACGATTCCCCACAACTGATTTCGAACCATAGTTTTCGTATTGCAAATTTCGAGCATCTCAATAAACGCTCCTTAATTGTAGACACAAGTGTACTTGCATATTCAAATACAACTAACTGTTCAATGTTTCTTTTAAGTGAAAAAAAATTAATACTTCAGCTGGTATTGCATTGCAAAACATTTAATTGAAATTACATAAAAGGTTTCATTTTCTCAAAAATGCATTTAGCAATACCTAAATTTTCTTATCTTGCAATTGGATATTACTTTTAATTAACTAACCAATGTAATTCCAGATCAAGTAATCACATAATGTAAAAAACTGCAGTTATCGTGTTTCATGTATTTTTAATTGAAATTATCAAGGAAGTTCGTTTAAAGCTAATTTTTTTGGAGAAGATGCGCTATTTTTAATTAGCCAAAGGGAGATGAGATTTATCTTGATGCTTCATCGTTAGCAGTAAAATATCAAATCAATTTGTTATTTTTATAAATAGCTTCGCAGATAGCTGATAGTTTAATTTAAAATTCTTTTCTTCAGAGCAGAATTCTATTTCATTTATTCAAACAAACTAAAACATATTTGACGTAACCTTAAGATAAATCAGCGGGAGTGACCTCCCCGAAACTTTCTTGCATACGACTAACACGGGTGGGGGGAAAATACACCGCGCGCTAGGAAACGGTGCGGTATTCCGTAAAATGGGGAAAAAGCTCTAGCGTTCGAGCCTTTTTTCCGTCGCAGAATGGGGCAAAAAACGAATATGCAATTTCAACGCCTTTTTTAACCGATTTAAAGGAAAATCGGAGACAAATCTGCATTTAGGATTTCAAGACTACATACGAAATTTCATTTATTTGAGTCATCTCTTTTAGAAGATATCGTCTTCAGAAGTATGCGATTATACAGACAGTCAACCCTTTGACGGATTTGATCCAAAATTTATACAGACATACATTCCTGATGATAAAACTGTTTACCAAATTTTATCCATCTAGCTTTTCAAGTTTTTCAGTTAGTGTTTATATGAACGCGGACAGACAGATTTCCCGTAAATTTGATCGAAACCTACAAATTATGTGTCAAGATCACATACCAAATTTCATCCCTATATCTCTAATAGATTTCGAGTTATTGTGTTCACAGACACACAGACAGACATACTTCCAAAATTGTGTTGTTCGGACTCGGGAAGGTCTAAAACGTAGCGATTCGTCAAAATTTCGAGTTCGAATTTTCTGATGTTTACAATACTTTCTCTTTGTATGCTTCGTATATGAGAAAGTAAAAAATAAATGATTATCTATCGATTACTCCCGTTATTAAATTAATTTCTGGATATTTCCATTATTCTGTTTAATATGAGCTCACATCGTTCAACGCAGCAAAACTTATTGTTAACTTTAGTAAAGCAAACTGAAATTTGAAATTCAATTTAAGTGTTAGTAAAAAGATTAGATTATCAATTAACTGGTCTCATGCAAACTTTTCAACATCCTTTAGACTAATTAGATATTAAAGAGAGGATAAAGATTTAATCGCTTCATCCTCCAATGCAGGAGAATAATTTGATCCTGTTAGGAGCTCCCTTCCCCAGAAGCACGATGTTTCTGAAATTTTAATGCAAACAGTTAATGAGCTGATTAATCTGTATAGGAAGTATGCTTAAAATTACTTTATTAATGAAAGAGTTTTAGGGTTAATGGTGAAGAGGTTCGGGATTCCAGTGCTTTTGAATATTAAGGGGATTTTCCGGGAGTAGTCTTTAATAATTTGGCATAGAGAAGCCTCGCTCTCGAGTTCAGTAAGATATAAATTTTTGCGATATTGGTTTGCCGTAATAAAAACAATAAAATGCGAAAGAAAACCCTTACAAAAAATTGTATCTTTTTAAGATATAGCCATTTTTACACGACACTATTAAAAATGTTCTTATAATTACTCTCTACTACCGAAACGAGGCACAATTTTAACACGAGCGCTCGGCATTTCGTTTGTTTGCCAGTGTATTTATTTGTTATGCATTCACGACCAAACTTGTTCCATTGTCTTCGAATTTGGCATGAATTTTCCTTGAAGTCATTAAAAACGACACAGGTGTAAGGATTTATATTTTTTGAATCCGTTTCAAGAAGGTGGCCGTTTTAATGGTTCCATGTCAAGTAACTTTCAGTTATTTTTACCACGATTCTAGACAAGGCGGTCATCTCCACGGTATATTTTTGTCACAACTCTAATTATTTCCCCTCAAACGAAGGCCAAAGGTTAAAAATAATTTTATAGAAGTAAGTTTCTGACCTATCAAGAGCAAAAGTGTAAGAGAGGGTTCCTTCCCTTACTAAGGTTCGACATTCACGAGCGTTTCACTCCATGCAAATTCCACCGTTTCACGCCGAAACTGGACATCAGTGAGAAAAAACCATTAAAATTAGAGTAGCCTGGAGCGAAAAGTTGGGTATCCAACCAATATTTGTTAATCCAGTATTGTTGTGAGTACCAGTAAAAGTTGGATATCCCCGCTCCCTTTGGATTGCCTGATCGTAAATGAATGAGGCGAAGTACGAATCCGAAAACCACTGCACAGTATTCATCAAGGACATCTTTTG
>BGPR01000255.1:550168-577463 GCA_013235015.1 Araneus ventricosus
TACGAATCCGAAAACCACTGCACAGTATTCATCAAGGACATCTTTTGAAGGCGATGGGAGGTGTAGGCGTAGTAGGAGTGAGTGTTAGTGGGTGGATTTGCGTGAAGCGTTCATGAATGACTTGCCTAATCGATGAGCTAAAAAATGGAACGACGTGGAGTAGAGCGCTCATGAATGTCCGGCTTAAGCACCTTCAGGATGCGCAATGACAACATCGGCTGAAAATAAAAAAGACTGCGTTAAACCTCTCGCACCGAGAGAGGCGGTCTAAAAATTTTCCCTTAAAAGCCAAGAAGGCCGGTCTGAGGCGGTTGGCTTCTTCTGAGCGGAGGTGGGCTTCTGAGATCGCTTAGGAGATAAGCGCAGTAGGATGTCCAATTATCTTTGCCAACCACAGCCCATTTCCGTGCGTCTTAAGGGAAGGTTACAGCAGGGGGTGGTGTGGTGGGATAAGTAACCACCCAGGTTGGGAGAGTCCAATTCATGTCTTATCCTCCCAAAAAGGCCCGGTTTTAAAGGGGCTAGAAGAAAAAAGTCGCATCGGGATTAAAGAGATAAAGAACACGTCTTAGATTATTTTTTTGTTTGTTTGACGCGGGGTCCACTGTTCACAGAACTACTAGTCAGTAGTCTGTTGAGCAAGAGCGTTGGATAAATGGAGTCAATTCACTTGATTTCATAGTCACGTGACAAAAAGTTACTACGTCTGGGATTTATCATCCCAACTGTGGGATTACTCATTCAACACGCAGAGCATACACACTGGATTCCATTATCATACTAGCCATGAGCATGAATTGAATCCATTTTTCATAGCAAATTATACTCACTTTTGAATAGAGTATATAATGTTGAACCCGAATTACAGAAAATGTTTGTTTATTTCCGATTGCCCAATTTTTATTCGATGATCTTGTGGTGCTTTTATAGTTTCTTATAAGCGACATTATTCAATTTTCAATTATGATAAGACTTACATTGTAGCTTTAAGCTTGCTGAATAATGCGCATGCACACACTAGTTTTGTTCTAAATTTTATTGCTCATCAGCTTCATGAAATACAGTAGCTGCCGCTTAATATGATTCCGGGGTTTACGAATTTTGATAACGTAACCGATTGATAACAATATCCGAATTGTGTAAAATCAACAATATTTTTATCACCTCAATGGGAAAAAAGACAAACGATACTTACCTCAAGGCTATCTATAATATATTTAAAAAGTAACATTTAAAAAAAAATTCATTAATCGTTGCTTGCCGACAATTATTCCTGAACAGATCACTCATATACTGTTCGCAATCGTATTGTTTTTTAAAATTTGGTGAATGAAGCTGCATGCCGCGTTTCAAAATATAAAGCGCTTGCCTTATTTCGGCGTTCGTTGGAGGGTTTTCTTTAACCCAATCGTCCGCGCCGGAATTACCAACGGTTATTGCTTGGTCCTGCTCAGAAACAGCATGGCAAACTTCCAAGCCTGTCAGTTTGGCATCTATTGGAATGCCCTCATCAATGGACATCCTATCTCCATACTCTTTATTTAGCATACCTTCGGGAGGGGGGTCAATGACAATTGGAAGTTTTTCATCTAATGTTTCACAGAAGCCTCCGTGGGCGAAACAGTTTGTGATCGTGTCAGCCGATATCAGATTCCAGGCACCAGGGACTCTTAAGAGTCCCCAGATGTGTCCTTACAAGTGGGGCGATAAATTCCACGAACATCAATCGTTCACCCTGGTTGAAAATGAAGGATTGGACAATTATCTAATTCAAAATTGATAACATTAAGCGATGTAGTGATCACACTAAACGAATATTTTTGTGTACATTTAAATAAGTCGGTTCGGAACCAGACGTTTTTAATCATATAAAGCGAATGATAATATTAACCGCGATCACATTAAAACCGGATATTTTCAGGTATATTCCTTATAGGAAGTCTTTTTAACGCTTTTTCCCATGTTATCTTGTGAACACGATAACTGGAGTAATTTTGATTTAAATTTAACCAGCATGGGATATGCTGTAAGGATAGTAAAAATCTCGGTCGAGTTCGTAGATGGGCTATCCAGCTCAAAGAGGGTGGCAATTTTCATTTTCCCATAATTCCTTTACTATTGAAAATAGAGAGAAAATTCAAATTAGGCGAATTATTGCCTCATCATAACGAACAATTTTGGAATTTAAACTTTTTTCGATAGCTACAATTGCTTAGAAGTTATGAGCTGAAAAGTGATTTTCCCCCCCCTCCCCCCCTCTCCTCCTAACTAAAAGTACGTTTTAACCTATGCATGTTACCCCTTGTTAGAAAGCTCTCGTCATTTGCAGTCTCTTCCACCCGTATTCACCATACACACTATCCCGCTTCTGGCACCAGTGTTGCAAAAGGTCTCTCTGTGGTGTATGGTGTAAACAGTCCAACACGCAGGATAATGGAGAATGAAGGTTTATTTACAAATATGCAGGAAAACACGTAGCACAGGTACAGGAAACAATAGTCCTTGCACAGATTACCAATGTAAATAGACAACAATTCACAGGTAATGACAGTTCAGCACTTTGATATCTAACAGCACAAACAGTCAGCAAATAACTAGTAACGACAATAACAGCTCAGCTCACCAGCTGATTAGCTCACACAGCGGATAGAACTCCGAAGACGTTCACGCTTCAAAGTGAAGTAACCAGTCCATCAAAGACACTCCCGTGATCCAAACGCGGTCTTATATACTGTCCCCAATAGGCCGTGTCGTCACATAGAATTTTCAGGAAAAACCTGGATCTCGGCCCCTAATAGAAATATCCAGAAAAGGGTTGCATTTTCGGGAATCATCTATTTGTCGCCAAGTCGCCAAAATGGTCGCCAAGTTTGTCGCCAAGGTCATGCGTGCCATAAGTGTCGCTGAGGTCACTCCATGCTTCACCTTGTAAAACTCTCTTCAATATATATATATATATAACGCTTTTGACGATGTTATGTTGTGAACACGATAACTAGAGTAATTTTGATTAGATTTTAACCGGCGAGGTATATGTTGTAAGGTCGGTGAAAATACCGACCGAGTTTGTAGATGGGCTAACCAGCTAAAAGGGGGTGGAAATGGTGGGCGACTGTAAATTTCATTTTCCCATAATTCTTTTACGATTGTAGATAGAATGAAAACTCAAAATAGGCGAATTATTACCTCTTTATAATAAACGACTTTTCTATTCAAACTGTTTTGATAACTACAATTTTTAGAAGTTATGAGCTAAAATGCCTAAAGATAGAAAAAAAATTCAATTCTACGACTAAAGAAAGGAAAAAAAATTCAATTATGCGAATTATCACCTTATCAGAACGAACAACTTTTATATTAAAAGTTATCTAAAATTGCTTAGAAGTTATGAGCTGAAAACGATATTTAATCGCGCGCCGGGGTTGGGCTTTGGCCGATTGCTCGGTTACGATGGAGGGTAGAGAAAAAATTTCAGTTAGGGGAATTATCACCTTATCATAACAAACTACTTTTATATTGAAAGTTTTTTGACAGCAAGAATTACTTAGAAGTTATGAGTTCCCATCAGCCTCATTCACTTCCACTTTTTATACGGTAAACAAGTTGATATACCTGGCTTTGCTCCGAATTAAAATGCTTTCATGTTAAATATTTTTAATGTAAAAATTACTATTGTATAAATATTATAATACAGAAATTCCTTTTCTGATCTGAAACGTATTTAATTAAAATGAGAATATCAATTGAAACAGACGATTTTTAAAAAAAGCCGTTTTCTCCATACATTATTATTTGTTATATAGGTACTTCGAATTTTGTTAACAATTACTGAAGTAAAAGAAAGGTTTTAATGAATATTTTGAAAGAAATAAATTAACTAGTTAATTATTCATTAATTTAAAGCATGAGAACAAAACAATAGTTGGTCCCGATATAAATTGTTAATCGTCTAGAGTTAAAAATTTCTTTTAGCATTCTTCCTTCTGGAAACAGTTCTTCTTCTTATTGTTGTTCTTCAACAAAAATACTGTTACAGATTCAGTTTAAAATTAATTTTGAAAAAATATTAAAGTGAGAGATACAAATTCATGGAAATGAAAGATATCGCAAAAAAGCCTTGCTTAATTTTTAATTAAGTGAAATTTTAAGCAACTTTTAGGCTTTGAAAAGTTGAAGGTGACCTTTCTCTTTTCTTAAATAAAAAGTTTGATTGAAATCAGTCCAGTGATTTAGGAGAAGATGTGGAACATACATACAGAGATAATTATTAGATAATTATAAGATAAAGATTGCTGGCAAATAGTATGAGCCATAAAAAAAGGTTTTAGTGAAGATTTTGTAACAATTAATTATTTAACTTTAATTAAGTAAATAGTTAATTTTAATTAATCAAGCAGTTAATTTTATAATTAGTTAATTTGGCAGATTACTTTAATTTGATATTTAACTAAACATGTCTGGACCATGATTTGTTTAATAAAATCAATATAAATAGCCAAAAACGATAGATATTTAAATAAGAGTTCTCTTTATCCTTTTTGATATTGAAAAATATCTTCTTAACTTTAAAATTGTTTTGGGATTTTCTGCCTGAGTGTTTGGTTTTAACCGTCGATGGAGATTTAAATTTACTGTTCAAATTGGCTGCATTCATATCCTATGCTTTAAACACACGTATTAAATTTGCCACTCACAATGTTTAATAATTTTTATTCTCTTATATGTTAAAAATTTAGTGACTATTATCTCTGTAACCAGGGAGTTCTCTAAATGAGCCCATTTTAGTAGTATTTAAGTGTTTCATGTCATGTGATTTTACCATATGACAAAGTAATGTTCGCACAACTATACTGTAACCTAGATTAAATAAATAATTTTTTAAATCTAGTCTTTTTTCATTCGTGTCAAGAGTCAATTTCCTGTTACTGTTTCAGCTAGGCTGGTTTAATGTTATCTAGGAGATATTTGCACTGCTGAGATATTTATTCTTTATGACCTCTACCTGTTGAATGATTGTGTTGAGATATAAAAAAAATTGACCAATGTACTGATCGAAAAGTCTATCATAACTTTTTGGAATGAAAAATGGAATGATAAAACCTTGATATAGTAAAAAATTAAATGTCATGAAAACAGAATCGCAGAGTAAATATTGCAATGTGTAGAAACAATAAAGTCATTGGCTATGTCTATATTGATCAATATGTAATATTTCATTACTTTTATAACATTAACATAAAGGAATCTACCTTTTCTTTCAAGCTTGCCGAAAAGGGATTTTTAAACATATAAAGCGAATGATAATATTAACCGCGATCACATTAAGCGACGACCACTGTACTTTTGAAATTCACTACTGCAGATTTTAATTTTTCTTTTGTAAAATTTTAACATTTTCATATTTTGAATAATAATAAATCTAAAACTGAAGCTTAAGAGATTTTAATGAATATAACTGTATATGTTTAGCTTAAATTTATAAGAAGTTCCTAGATTTATAATTTATTCATGTGCACTACGTATCATAAATTTTTAAAAATTGAGTTTTTGAGAAACTCCGGAGTGTTTTGAGTTGTTCTTGTCTGCAGAATTCTTTGCACTAAAGAATTTTTTCCGTTAATCATCAATTCGGATTTAATATAGTATTTTAAGCTTTCAGAGTTGTTCAAGTAAAATAAATAAATATTTTTATTTTTTATTTTTATACACTTGAAAGATCAGTGCTGAGTAAAGCAGCTTCAAAAACTCATTCTGCTTATTTTTATTTTGTTTTTCTTCTGGTAAGCTCTGAAGTTTGGAGCTACTTAAGTTCAAAACAAAGAATTAGTACCAAAAAAGAAAAGAAAGAAAGAAATAAACGGGCCACGTGTGAAATTTTCTTGTAACCGTAGGTTTCGGATTTTAGCAGGTAATTGCGGAGGACCCATTTTTCGATTTTGTTGGAAAATAAAACGTTGCAATTGGACATAAAAGACTAAATAGTAGATCTCACAAGTCCTTAAAAATGAAGAAAAGAACAGGTAATAAAACGGCTCGGGATCGTAAAAACCTTTTCTCACTGGCTGCAATAAATTACCGCACGCTTCAGAAAAAGCTCGTATTTTTCGTTCCAAGAGAGCGGGAAAAAGCGATGAAGGTGAGGATTTATGGCTGCATTATCACTGCTTCTAAGATTTTGATGAAATGTGCTGAAATTGACTGCTCTATGTGGGTTTATCACGCATTAGTGTAATATTCAGATGTGTGATGTATTTCGTGTGATTTATTTTGTCGGTTAAATATCAGTGCACGCATTATAAGCGTATTACGCTTTCTTTACAGATTTAAAATAAATGATTTTACGCAGGATTAATGCAGTGTTGCATGTTGTTACCTATCGAGATTGTTTAGAGAGAAAAATAAAGAAAATACTCCAGCATATGTTTATGATCAGGGCTTCTCTGGTTGTTAATGTTAGACTAGAAAATCAGAAATACTGAACATTGATTGAAAACAAATACAATAAACTTGTGTTTTATGATAGGGAATATTTTTTTATTTACATATTATTTATATATTTCTTTATTCAAAAAACCTCTTGGTAAACAGCATTCCGTGTGAAGTATTTTTCGTTGTTTAACAATTATATTATAATTCAATAACCATGAAATTCTCAGTTTGTAAAACGTAAGTCAAAAGTTAAAATTTCAAAGGAATTCTTTCTCGAAATTTTAAACAAAACAAAGCACTTCTCTGCTTGTCAAACGTTGCCAAAAAATGTTATCAAATTATATCATCGTATTATTATACGATTGCAATAAACAATCAGATGCATCGTGGCGTCCAAACTATATCACGCGCATGATATACCACTGACTTTATTTGCTACTTTCTATTAAAAAACGAAAATTAATTTGAAATGTAGGATTAATATAATTTAAAATTTCTCGGGAACTATCGATCATAGCGAGATAAATTTTATATCAATGGATAGAAAATTTTATTTCACTATTTAAGAACTATTAAATTTGAAATTAGAGTGACAATTACTCTTTTAAATTTAAAATTACTGAAATCTGTGTTCTCTAACAATGAAATAATACTGTTTAACGTTTCGCAGTGCTATGGCGCAAGATTTATTGTTGGTGACGTCAAAGCGTTACCGAGAGACAGATCTGTGCTATTATATTAGTATTAGCATAGTAGAAAATTGGATGCTGAAAATCGCTTCATATATTCTACGGAAGTTTTCATCGTGATATTTTAGAGAGAAAAATACAATAGAAAATAAAACAAACAAATTTTCCAACAATCGTTTCTATTCATAGTTTGAGTGGTTATTGATAGTAGATTACAACATACGAATAGAAAAACTGGTGACGAAATCTGTTTAAACACTCATATGTTCTACAAAATGTTTCTACACTACATTAACATTTAGTATATTTGAAGGTTTAAATATCTCCATAATCTGAAAATATACGATAACACACAAACAATACTTGTCTCCATAAGTTTTTTCAAAAAGATTTTAAAATAATAGATTTATTACAACTTACCTACAAGTTTATGCATCTTGTTGTTCTAAATTCCTAATTTTCTTTAAAGAAAAGTTGTTCTTGTGTCATTGTTCTTTTTCTATTTTCGAAAGCAAAGTTTTCCATATGATATTTTCTGTTTATCACCGAAGGGGAAAACTTACAATATTTTTACTAGCAAAATATCGTTGTTTATTATGAAAGTAAATAATTAAAATCTTAGCAATTGAGACGATTATATTAAATTGGACAAATTACCCTGCATAAGAAAAAATACGTTTTAATTTGTTTAATAAACAATTTTCAGAAGTATCTTATTAATGAAACAGAGCAGGAATATTTTCTGGTAGCCTTTAGTACAATCCAAAATAGCCATTCATTCGGGTTGTTTTTAAATTCGATGGCTACTGTCATTGTTAATGCTGAAAATTCGGACGTCATCTGACCGCAGATTACAAATTACAAAGCACGTCTTAAAATAGCCCTTGTATAGCTTACCAAACAGGGCGTTCAAATAAACTAAATTAAATATTGGAACAATTACCATTTTTTGTATTCGATTAAATATTGAAAGTTTTAGAACGTGTCTCTGCTTTATAAATAACATGCACAAACTCCGTATACAGTTCTTATATTCATTGAACAATAAAAAATTAAACCTAAAATTGCAATTACATTCACATAAATTTAGCAATTCTCAAACAGCATAATTTTGTGGAAATTATTATTTTTTTGTAAATAATTAGAAAGAAACACAGTTATAATATCTCTCAGTTTACCACAGTTATAAGCATAGTATAATAATTATAATCAATAGTAAATGCTCTTTATTAAATAAGAGTCGCAACGTTATTATCTAAAACGCTTACGGCATTCTAATTTAAAACGGCGTGGAAAGTTATAAATGGTTTCCATTTATGCCTGTTTTCACAATAAAAAATCCAGATGAAATTTCCTTAATTTCGGTTATTTTCAGATCCCACCTGCAATTTACTCCATTAAGAACAAAGATTTATAAAGGCACTTTCCCTCTTTTCAAATACTTTGAAGATTAGTGGTCCTTTTCAGACAACAGGGGGTTACTAATCCGTCTTCCTTCATCAGAGATCAATTTACCGATCACACATGGATGGACAGGGGTGTAAAACTGTGGATCGTCAGAATAGAAAAGAAACAACAACGTGGGTTTAGTTTAGTTTAGTTATATTACCGTTCTATATTGAAGCAATATGAGGGCTATTTTGGGACGAACCTACACTCTTAAAAGTGTACCTCTGAAAGATAAGGCACAAGCTCATTGTGCCTTTTATTATTGTAATATGAGAGGCACAAAGCGAAAGTGCCTCCGACTAGAAGGAAACTTAGAAGGCACAATGGAAGTACGGAATTGAAGGGCACCGATAACAGAAAGAAACTTCTTAGAGGCACTGGGTCACAGTTCTAGCCCTCTAAACAAGTTTTAGCGGTACATAGCGGTAAATGGAGACGTACCGCTAAAACTTATAACCGTTAAAAAGCAAAATAATGGCGTCGTTTGATTCTGTTCATGTCAGATTCATCAGATTATAACTCTACTTACACCCTTCGCCTGCTAAACCTTTATTTATTGTGCTTTTAGTTCTTTCTATAGATTAAAATGTCGGTATGTCAAACATAGACTTAAGAAATTGTCAGTGACAAATGTCACGAATTTTTTATCCCAAATCGAGAAGATTTAAGCACCAATGGTTGGTGTTTATACTGCAATCATCCACCCTTAGAACATGAGCTTTTAAGAAAACCTGAATTAAGTAGGTAGATTTATCTAAATATTTGCATTCTTTTCTATGAATATGGTATAAAAATTGAAAGTTAAAATGGAGAATATGTACATATATTTGTTTGTATTTGTAAATTTAGAAAATAGTTGAGTTTCCAAATTTATTAGTGCTGTTGCTATATCATTGATTATTGTATCTAAAATGATAAAGAGAAAAAAGATTAGGCAACTTGCAAAATATGGTGTAACCTACATAAACTCCACTAAATATTTTATTGAATAATTTGTAGCTGGAGGCATTATATTATTGAGTTTTTTTGTGGTGAAATATTTCATTTATTGTATGGTAATCTAAAGAATGTTCCAGGGACCTTTAGGTGATGGCTTCATTTCCACCAGTGTGACAGCTGTTATCCTAAGCAGATATAAGAACTGAATTGTAAAACTTAATTGACTAGATGTGCTCATATTATTTTTACACCACTAACTTTATTCAAATGAATTTCAAGTTATAATCTTTATGAATAATTTCTATTATATGTTCTCATAAAAATTATACGTTCTCATAAAATATTTTAAGAAACATATTTTGTTCGTATAATTTTTATGACTAACAGTATAATGTACCCCCTCTATTATATTTACATTATTTTCCCAGTAAAATTTCCCAAAGTTACTTTCCTAAAACAAATGCATCACTTTTTGAATATTTGCTGTAATATATAAAAATTGGCAATATAGAAAGTCAGCTTAGAATTAATATAATACAATATTGTAAAAGCATATTATTGTTAAAAGTATAATAAACTTCTTGAGCCCCCACCAATTAATTCATTTTCAAATTCCAAGAGAGTGAAATGCAAAGAGGTGAGACTGCAAAATATCATACAAATTCAAAAATTACTCATAAATGTGGCCCTTGCTCATTTCAAGCGCAGAACTTTAATGCATTCAATTGTCATATCAATAAATTTCAGAAAGGAAAATATCTAGTCTGAGGGAAAAGGAAGATATATATCTCTAAATTTTAACACGATTAAATCCTTTTCGGCTGTAAAGACACGTTGAACTGAGATTGGAATCCTCAATGGCTGCAATGGAAACAAAAATATTGGGTGCACTCGAAAACATGCCTGCAGCATATTTAGTTCCTGGAACTAAACTAGAACTTGAAAAACTTATTCAACCAAAAAGAGTTACATGGAGTTCAATAACAATGTATCTTTCAGTTTATGTGCATGTAAAATTAAGGCTTAGTAGAATTTTGAGTTAATTCTCAAAAAAATAAATTACATGTTTATTTAATGTGATGATACATTGATTTAAATTGAAGAGAATATTTACAAATAACACTTTAAATTGCTGTTATAAATAAGTAAATATTTTGAATCTTTTTTAAAATTCATCTCATAATGTGGTTTAGCTTAAAAGTTGTTGATATTCTGCTAAAGTAATTAAAATGACACTGCATTGAAATGGAACCGATAAAATTCTTATAAATTGTTTTAACTTTATTAATTCAATTTTCTAACTCGTTTTTTTTAATAATTTAAAAAAGGCTACCGGAATTTGTTTATAAAAATTATTAAATGTCTAAAGTATTTTCGTATACATTTATATCTATAGGGTGAATACAGTTCAGAACAGAAGACACCTGGTCCAAACATTTTTTTTGGAAGTGAAAAATTATTACTCGTTGGGATCAAGTTATTTATTTAGTAGCAACATTTTCATTAGGACGTGCATCTATTTTGCTTTAGGACTATATTTTGCGTTAAATTTAAATAGTATTTAAACTTGCTGCAGAATATTCTGGTTGTAGGAAAAAAATTTCCCAAGAAACTTTCTCAAACCACTTGCTTCAAGTGACAAAAAATTTAATGTAATGTAAAGAACACAGACTATTAAATAAATATACTGCATTTATCTGTCTTGTCTTTTTTGTTAACCATATCTTATGTTTTATTTTTATTAAGTAAATGTGCTATGAGTTTGGCCAACAGTAGTGATAAAAAAAAATTGATTTCCAAATATTTCTTCTTTTTATTTATTATTTGTCAGAAAATTTTTAGGGATAAAAACAGGGGGAAAACTGATGTGAAACACAAAGTAAATCAATAAATTTATTACAAACTGGTGTAATAATTGGAAGTGTGGAATTTTGAAAGAATTCTGGAAGTGTTTGTGTGTCTGGGAGGGATATTTTTTTCAAATGCTTGCCCTGTGTATATATGTATTTATTTGTAATACTATTCTCTCTATTATTTTAATTAACAGCACCACAAAGTTTAAATTTAACTACTTACTTTCATTTTTAGAGTCAAAACTTAAGAAAAGCAATATTTCCTTTAAATAAATTGTAAAACTAATTTTAAATAACTTTGATTTGTATTTTAATTAAGTGTGGTTGTATTTAGGATAAAACATAAAAACTAATACATAAAAATTGAAAATAATTATTAATTTATACACAAATTCAAGCAATTATTTGCGTTTTAGAAACAGCACAAAATGGAATATTTAGTATTAACAAAATTCTGAATGTAATACATCTCTAATTTTAATAATAAAAAATTTATTTTTAATTACTATAGTTTTATCTATTGTAATTTTTTTCATGCTAATCTACTCTGGAATTTACTTCTCCCTGGGATTTACTGTGCAACAATATAACTATAAATTCATGATATTTGGTATATTACAAAATTTATGCTGGAAAAAATATTCTTTGTTTCCCGGCAATATTTAATTTATTATTTTTATAAATAGAGATAAATCAGTTTTATCATTTCCATATATTCCAAACTTTTTTCTAGCGTTAGTTTTATTGTGTGATTGTGATATAAACAAATTAGTAAGTATTTAAGTTCAATTATTTTCTTGTTTTTTTTTAAATGAACAGGATTTAAAATAGACTACACACTATTAAAATTACATACTATTTAAAATAGATTCCTACATTAATTTTTGTGTGAAGTTTAAACATTTATTAATAATTATCGATTTCAATCAAAGGAGTCTTTCACGACTTATTATTAATTTTAATACATAATTTTTAAACTTTAATTTTTGGTTTTCGCTTTAATTCTCTCGAATTAAAGAAAATTGTAAGTAGTTGTCAAAAATGTGCTCATAAAGCATCAAAATATGTACATTAATATTTTATCAAACGAGATTACAGTGATCGAAAATGTCACCAAAAAGCAGAATGGAGTAATTTTTTTGAGAGAAAGAGTGGTGCGTCAAACTGCTAAATTTAGTTGCCTTAACCTTTGAGGTTCCACGTGATCTAGAGGATTAATATAATCCAAAATGAAAATGGTTTAAAAAAATTGTTGGTCATCGAGATGATTTTAGAGATCACACCAAAATAAAATATCCCCTGGTGTTGCGAAATGACCTACCTTTACATTTTGGATTAAATCTTGGGATTGGATAACATTCAATGATTCCTAAATTAGTCTTTACATTTTGAAACTAAAATATCATACCGGAATCAAAATAAAAGGTTGTAAATAAATAAGTTAAAAAGTTTGATTAAAAAAGTTTTTCATGTACACAGGTATGAAAATAAATAAATAATCAATAATTTTTTAATAAATAAAAATTATTATTTTGTACATCATCATCATCAAAAACATGTGCCATATTTTTATATTCTGTGCCTCTTGGACTGCAAGAGGCAAAGAATATACTTTCAAATAAGAGGCACTTGAATCTGAATTAAAAGACACAATGTGCCTCTTAATTTCAAAGGCGCCATATCCCTTTTAATTTCAAAGGCGCCATATCCCTTTTAATTTCAAAGGCGCCATATCCCTTTTAATTTCAAAGGCACCACATGCCTCTTAATGTTCAGAGGCACAATGTGTTTCTTAATTTTCAGAGGCACAAAAGTTCAAAATGTGCCTCTTAAATCAGAGGTACAGTTTAAAGAGTGTAGTAATTTTGAACCCCGGTCAGATGATGAGGACGACACCTGAGATGGTACCCTCTCTCTAAACTTCCACACTACACCAAAGGGAGGACGTTTGGCCCCATACCTATGATTTAATGTGCAGCAGGCCCTATACACGACGTATCTTCAGTAGAATCGGATTTCAAGCCTGGAATCCTCCGGCCCCGAGGCAGAGACCGTACCAGTAGGTCACCGCGTCCCCTTAGCTCCGTGCAAGATGAAACGAAATACTAATTATATAGCATAACATAAGTTGTAACATCCCATGCTTAGCGGGAAACACTCAGCTGAAAGAGCATGTATAGAGCATGTTAAACTTGAGATTAGTACTTTTTTAATTATTTATACTCGGGAAGGATAAGTCGAGTAAGAGGGTAGGAAGCTGTAATACCTGAACGCAAGTTCTCCTCTCACTTAGCGTGTGGAAGGTGAACGGCTCCATCATTGATGATGGACTCACCTTCATTAGAGATCTTGGGCATAAAACGGTATCCTTGGCGGTCAAGTTAATTAGTGTACTGCATATTTTCGAAATGGCCGGTTTCAGTTACGTTATATAATTATCGAAATCATGAAAAGTTTATCAAGCAAGTAATTACAAAAGAATTTAATTGAATTTGATTGATAATCGAAACGGTTTAATCATGATAAGCGTTAAGTTATTGTTTTTGAATATTTTAAATGAGTTATTTTAGTAAATAGGTAGTTGCAACAGAAAGATATTTTTCTTTTTAGAAAAAAAGTGTTTTAAAAAATATTTATTTCGATTTGGTTATGCTGTAATAAATGTGTCTTATAACACAAATTGGAGTACGTTTTGAAAATTATATTAATTTTTAAGGATTTAGAGAGAAAAATATTAAACTCTAATAATTCAAACATCAAGTAATATCCTTGTATTTTTACCAAGAACTAAAAGGAATATTAACTCAGAAACAGATAATAATAATATTACTCTTTTATTGCTGTCAAAATGTTAGCGAAGTATTTAATATCACTTAGGAAGGAAATATTGCAACTTAATAATATAAAAACCCATTTTTATGCCATTATGAAAATTGCGTTTCTTTCGAGGAGAACAGAATCCTATTTACCCATTTATTAAATAGCAGTCATCCTAATTCTTAAGAGGACAGCGGGAAATACCGCTTCAACCCTCGCCTTGGCTCCAAACATGTCAAATTTTAGAGATTATCGACTTCTGCAGCTGAGACGCTGATTAGAGATGCATTAGCGTCTGGATGTAACCACGATATTCGAATTTAATATTTATGATCCAATTTCTTCTTAGCATTGGCGCGCTAATTCACTTCCCCCTTTAATGCATTACTGTTCACGATAGCATTCATTCCACCTTCCTTTGTCAGTTTCTGGGACATCTCATAAGGTGTCATGCGCTCTGCAGCGTGAAATCGAATAATCATTATGGAGCCCACGTGGATTCTAAGTATGGCGTAGAGAATGGTGGGCCTAGCTTAGTGCCTTGGGGGAACTCGGCATTCACAGCGCGCGCTGAAAAGTTGGTCAATGGAATTGAAACTAATGAACATGTGCATTAGAAATGAATTATATTATCTTACAACATTGGAGAATGAATTTAAAGTTAACTTTATTGGAATGAAATGAAAATAAGATGCTCGGAAAATGGGAATGTGTCTCTGTTTTAATTAGATACTACTAGTAATTACATTCATGCATCATAGAGCGTATGGAGGTTGGTTATACGGGATGTGAGCATTAAATTGATAATTAGTTCCAAGTTTGTTGGGATTAATTTAGGAAATGACGGAAGGAATTCTATTTAAAGTCCGTTGTAATATATATCGTATAATAATCTAATATAATATATTTAGGCATTCCTTTGGCATTATATAATATTCTATGAATTGTAGAATTCATATGAATGAACATGGTTTCATTTTAACAGTAAATCCACCAACGATGGGGGAAATTGTTACAGACATTACTTGCTTTCAATTAATATTATTTCTAGTAATATTTATTATTCTATTTATGGACTATACCGAGCGAAGCCAGGTCCTGTTTTAACTCGACCGTTCGGCATTTCGCCTGTTTTTCTGCAAATTGTCTGTTTCGCAGCCATGACCAAACGCGTAATACGATTTTATTCAAATTCGGCATGAATGTTTCTTGAAGTCATTAAAAACGACTTATGTGTGAGGATTTTTTTTATTCTATTTCAAGATGATGGTCGTTTCAATGGTTCCATTTCTTGCAATGCTCAGTTGTTTTCAATGTTTCTAGCGAAATGCTCCATGCTATAAATATTTGAAGACTACTTCCATACCCGAACGCAAAATTTTCTGCAACATTGCTCCACTGACGTAAGTCTCATGGTCAGTTGATAAACGATGAGAAATGTAAGAAAAGAATAGAAGCGTTTGCTGACCTACTGGGAGGCAGAGTGTGAGGGGGGATTGTCACAGAACTACTAGTAGGGGAGACCAGGGCAGGTTGGAAATATTAAAAGTTAACCATTTTTAATAAATTCTGTGTTTGAGGTAAATTTTTTTCTTTGCATGTATTATTAGATTGACATTTTGTTATGTTGTACTTAAATGGAGAAATTTTTATTTTAATATAATCAAAGTTATTTTGCCATTTGAAAAACAAAGCAAAAGTGTCAACTTGCCTCGGTAACGGGGCAATTTGACTTTAGCCACGAGATAAGATGACAATTATGATAAAAATTGTATACATTTTTATTTTTAGAAAATATAGTCATAGCTCTAATTAATTAAACATTGTTAAGTATTTTTTCTTTGACTAGTATTTAATGAAAGATTTATTTTGTTTAAAATTTGAGTTCATTTTGAATTAATATAACTCAAAACCAGTGTTTTTCATTTCCAAAAATTAGACACAAATTTTCCTCTTTTTGAGTCTGAGCAACTCTCGTGCAACCAAATGTGGCATTTGCAACACTCCATTATTATTATTATACATATCTCAAACAATTGATTCCCTCCCCCCAAAAATGATATTTTTAAAATATGGTTTTTTTATGCATTTCTTTTCTTATTGAATTATACAAACTACAAGCAAACTGAACAGCAAAGCACTAAAAGAGCACACATTTCCTAATTCAGGTATATTGGGATATTTTAAGGCACAAATCCTCAGCCATGTTCAATTTTATAAATCCCATTAAAAATTAATGAAATCTTGCTTTATGACTTCATTTTTTCCTTTTCAATTGCCGTGCATCAGTGTGGAAGGATTTACAGCTAAGCAGCATTAAGTCCCGGAAATAACTGATGCTTTAAATTTTCAACGTTAACATGCCCTCCCCCACCCCCCAAAAATAAATTCTGAATATGGAAAGAAATGAAATAAGATTACGTTCATAACATTCTTACGAAGTATTTCTATAAACATAAAAAAATGATAATTAGTTTTATATTCTCTGTGAATTCTTAAATGCAGTTTTTCTATTTTACTTCGGTTTAAAATCCTAAAGTCAATTTTGAATATTTCATTACTTAACTTCATAGTAAAGCGTCAAATGAAAATAGACTATGACTCTCAATAGACAATGCCAAGGACATGATGGTTCTCCCACTGGTGTGGTGCGGAAGTTTGGAGAGGACAGAAGTGTTAACTTAATTGTTGACCTCACCTTCTGATAGTGATACAAAATTACAACGTCTTTCCCAAAATAGCCTTCGTATTGCTGGAGCAGGAAAACGGGAAGCTAATATAACTAAACTATGCTATACTATTAAAAAACGTAATTATTACAATAATATTCATCAAATATAGGCTATCGAATGTTACTGGAAGAGGAAATCACAATTTCCAAGCATCAGACATAGAATACGTGCATTCCAAATCCATGAAAATAATTCAAATTCCGAAGTTTAAAGCACATTTTATTGCTTAGAAGTCCCCAAATTTGAAAGCTCAGATTTCAAAGAAGAGAAATGAGAACATTTTCACGAGAAATAACTCAATTTGTTAAGAATTATAATTAAATTTAAATAATTCTTATCTAAAAAATGAAAAACATTATCTTCCTCATTGCCAAATAACATTTGCCAAATATAATTACAAATTTTAAAAAAGATAAAGCACTGCTTCCATTTATAGGTATGCACCTGCAGTATAAATCATATTTGTATATTTCTAATCATATTTGAAGATTACCACAAGATGTTAAACAAGATCCGATTTTTATCGCAATATTTCCAGAGCACAACGAAAGTAATTAACTTTTATTTCTGCAAAGGCAACAATCTTAATTAACTAAAGTTATGTTTGGCTCGTTATGTGCTTTGGATAATGAAACCATCACAAGAAAATATTGAAATTCAATGTCTTGCAGATCCGCCATTAGTTCACCAGGAGAATAATTACCACCGTTACACACTTTTTTTATTGTATACCCTCAGCTTAATTTGCCTAACTTATTTTATTATAATATTCAATCACTGGGTTCTTCGATGCAATCTTCCGATCTTCGCACAGCAAACACCCTATCCCAAAAGAAATATCCATCATATTAATCAGTTACCATCGGCGCTAATTTGAGAGTCTAGCCTTATTGCTATTCGCAGATAGTTGTGATGAAAGGCTTGGGTCCAACCTATATTGCGGATGCAGTCATAAATTGTTAAGCATTAGCCTCTGGCAGTATCCATGGCCGTTCAATTAAATCCCCCTTCCAAAGTAATGGAATTTTCGCTAACTATATTTAATTACGAGTTATCGCGATTCACGCAAAACGAAAAGGCCGGACTCCCTTTTTTCATTTTTCCTTTACCTTCTTCCCTTTCCCCTTTTTTTTTAATTTCAAGACCTGTGCTTTGGATGCTAAAAAGGAAATTACTCAGTTTTATTAATAAAAAAAATCCAGTTAAATTCGTTAGTTTGAGAAATGCAGTTAGATTAAGTAAGTAAGGAAGAGAGAGAGAGAGGTAGTGGAGGTAAAAAAATAAAGCAAGGAAAAACTCAGACAAACAAAAAGGAGCTAGGAAGAAGTGAAGGAAAAAAATGGTGGTGGGTTAAAAAAAATACGAGAAGGCGAAAATGACTTTGTGAGTCTGTAATAGGTTGTGTGGGAATTTAATTAATGTGTTGGAAGCAAAAATTGTGAAAATATCGTTACAGAGAAGGGGAAACGCCATCGAAAAAGTAATGTTATAGAGCAGGCAGGTTGGAAGAAGGGGTTTTTAATGTTACGGCTCGCTAGAGTTAGTCGTTTACTGCGTTGAGCTCTGAAAAATTAGCGTATTAGCGCGGGGCTCTAATAATTGACTGTGGTCTTGTTAGGGGAACTCTTTTCTCCAAAGCTTGCGTTAAATGACTTGTGGCAGTCGTATACGCTCTGGACTCTGCTCTTCGAAGGAGGGGAATGCGAGCACTTTTTTTCTGTTTGCATCGGAATGCCTTTCGCTGTAATATGAAACAGAATGATTTAAAAATAATCAATTACGTCTAGGAATGCAACCATGCGAACGGCTAATGGAATTAATGACCCGCCAGATGCAAAATCTGCTTTCTTTCGGTAGGCAGCCAATAATTTTTACTGCGCTCTTGTTGATGCGTGTTGCGACGTATGAAACAAAAATTTGACAGTTTTTATGGTGTGCCTGAAAAAGTCAACGCGTCTAGATGCGAATTCAGTAAAAGGTGGAAAAGACGCCAGTGCACTAAATGTATACAGTGAAACCTCGATTAACCGTCTCTCGTTTAACCGTCTGTTCCTGTTATCCGTCATCAAAAAATCAAAGGCCCCGTCTGTTTCTGTTATCCGAATAAAAAAATCAAAGGCTCCAGACTCAAATACACAGAATAAGATGACAGATTACTTATACAGGTGTTACAATACGTTTATGCACATTAATTACTTTTCTTGTATTGAAGTTCATACCGATCGTTTTGTAAAATTAAATACAACATGTATGTATTATTCATTTGTAAAGGATTTTATTTTTATTTTCGTTCCAAGCCGGCAATGAAATCACGTTACTGTACAGATTTCTTAAGCGATTTCTGTTATCCGTCTATTTGGTTATCCGTCATAGGCCTGGTCCGGAAGGTTAATCAAAGTTTTACTGCATTTAATATTGCTTTCGACAATTCTGAATTTAATAACTTTTATTTGTCAACTTATTAGTTAAGGGAGTTAATTTAGCGATTCTTAACCCCGATTCGGACCTATACAATGTCTATTTTATAATGGACATCTCAATTTCGAACAGAAGTCAGATTCCGAGGACAGCACGGACAACATTTCTTGAAAATTACACACCATCGGGAGGACTTTTAATTCCGACGGATTTAACCTCGCTGGTGTGGTGCACAACACCTACTCCGCCCAGACCAACCCAAACGTGTGCAAGGCCTGGTAACAGGACGGAGAGAAAGAGAATCACCCCACCACGACGAGCGCATGGACGCACAAGCCGACACACCATATCCAGAGCACACTGGCCCACACACACGGCAGACCCTCAGCGAAACCGGGGATTTATTGAAACAAATTGAAAGTTGCAATTATCACACAGTAACAGGGGTACTTAAATACATACAAATATCAAAAAACTGCTCATCTGGCTGATGGAGAATAAGACCGTCAATAATACACAATTTGAAGTTCTAATCGCTGGTGTAGTGTGGAAGTTTGAAGAGGGAGGCGCCAGCTCAGGTGTCGTCTTCGTCATTCGACCGTGGCTCAGAATTAAGAGGTCCGTTCCCAAATAGAACTCATGATGTTTCGAAACGGGACGTTAATATAACTAAACTAAATTAAACCGACGGATTTAACACGCAACAAGCCGACTGCATACGGTGGATCTTTGGTTGAATCGAGACTCCCACCAGCGATTTGCTGGTGCCGAGGCGATTTTCTTCACCTAATCCACTTCTGCCCTTCAAAGATAATAAATTACTATTAATAGCATTCCAAGATCAGTTATTGGTCATGATTTAACCTTCCAGCGCATATATGAGAGATACACTACAGAAGGATTTCGCTTTGTACCTTTTTAGCAGAGTGCTACGAATGTGTGAGTTTAACTAATCTTCCAGCTCCTTTCGACAAACTGTTAGTTATATTTTGGAATTAGAGGCGTTGATACGACTCTGAGAACCTGCTATTTGTATTTCAGAGACACTCGCGACAGTTTAGGATTAAGTCAGTAACATAAATATGAAAACTGACTTCTTGCTTTAAATTTTAATTTTTTTCTTCTATATTGTCTTTACAGTTTTATATTACAAATATTTCAGTTGATAAATTGGCAATTTCATCTTTTATTTCTCGTTATTCAGCTAATCATTTAGTCATTTTATATTGCTTTTGTTTTATTTTTATAACGTTTCAATTCCTTTTTTTTAAAAAAAATTGTTTAAAATAATTGTACTTATTAACCCTTATCCAATTACAATCTAATTTTAATAACTACCCTTTTAAAAATTGATATTTTGCAACAGCTTATCAGGGAACTACGCGCGATCTTTCATGTTGGTATAGAGAAGAGGTTCCCAACCTGTGGTACGCGTACCCCTGGGGGTACGCGAAAGTGATTTTGGTAATGGCGGAAAACATAAAGCATAAGAATATTCTAGAATTTCATTTTCCCATGTTCATATGAAAAATGAAAGTGAAAATTGTACGAGTCGAAAGTCTATTCACGAAACAAGAAAAAGGAAGGAAAAGATTAATATCTAGTTAATTTATTAATTGTTAGCTCTCGTCATAAGTTTATGAGAAATTATTTGAATATTGTTTCCATTTCATTTTTACGTTGGACTACTACTAATTTAAAAAATAGACTAAAATGTAAAATCAAAAATCATTCCTACGTTCATTATAGTCGCTTTACTCTTAAGCTAACCTAAGTCTTTGGAGTTATCAATAGAAGATTGGAGGGGAGGGGGTATAATAGTGGAGGGTACTCGAAAATAAAAAGAATTATCGAGAGGTACGCAAGTGAAAAAGTTTGGGAACCACTGGTATAGAGGGCGCGCCTCCTGGAAGATTAAGAGATTAGTATACATATTTCCTGCTGACTTCGGGGTTTAATTGCTTTCGTGCTTTTTTTAACCACTTTTTATGTAATTTTAAGGGTGCATACGACTCTTAAACCTCGAAAAAATGGGGGGGACTGTCAAATTCGATACATTTTATCTCTGAAACAATGCAATTCACAAACTCACTTTTTTTCTAGAAAACTATCTGTTCTTTCTCTTATAGTGCACATATTTTCAAACCTTTATACTGGCATGTATTTATTTGAGAAAGTAATAAATATGGGTACACTTTTTGCAGAAAAAATTATATAGTCACCTCGCGCGCATGATTATGGATAAAATATCGGTCTAAACAGAATATTTTGGGTATCTAAGTAATTCAAACAGCCTGTTTAAGAAACTGAACATCAATTTATTAACGTTTAAATTTAATTTCTATTTTGCATACCAATTTAAAATAAAATGTTAAAAATAGCCCCCAAAAAAACTTCATTGGGGACAATATGTACAAAAATTGTGGTTCAATTTGTAGAACATAGCACAATACATATTCAGTAAACATTTTATCTAAAAATCTTCATTAGTTCTTGAGATATTGTGCGCGCAAATATAAAAAAATGCATTTTGATATAGAGCGCTTTAAATATATGGCCATTTTCAATGTTTGCGTTGAATAGCTGATACATTTCCCTTCATAACTTTCATAATTATGGGAATATTTTAACGCGAATTGTTTTAAATTGTTCAGAAAAGACTGGGAAATAATATATATATATATATTTTCACAAAATCGAAAATTTTCTAGGTTTAAAAGACGTATGTCCCCTTAATTTTAAAAATTGAGATTAACTTAATTTTTGCACTGCACACTACACAATTGATTTGTTGCATAAGCGCATTGTTTATGTTAGTGGAATTTCCTTTTTGTCTATTTTTATGTCTCTTTTTATTTATTTTTATGTGTATACTTATTCACCGAGTGAAGCGAGGTCCTGTTTCAGCTTGACCGGTCGGCATTCTGTCCGTTTGTTTGTGAATGTTTTTGTTACGCAGTCACGTATAAACGCGTAGTTCGACTTTCTTCATATTAGCATGATTGTTCCTTGAAGTCATTAAAAAAGGCTTATGTGTGAGAGTTTTTATTTTTCTGATTCCGTTTCAAGATGACGATGCTTTAATGGTTCCGTTTCCTGTAATGTTCAGCTTTTTTCAACAATTCTATCCAAATGGAAATTCCATTTATAGTGCCTCCAAAAATGCCGGTAATAACAAATGAGATTCAATTGTAATTTTGTTATTGCAATAAATGCAGACATTTAATTGTAATTTTGCCAATACTGATAAAAGCAGGCATTTAATTTTAATTTTACTAATACTGATAAAAGCAAACATTTACTTGTAATTTTGTGAATAATGATAAAAGCAGAGACTTGTATAAATAATTTGCATTCGGAAAAAAAGATGTCTTTAAAGACTGAGATGAAGAGCATATCTTTGTGTTTTTTGGGGTGAGAGGATGCGAGGTCAACTCTGCACAGAACTACTAGCTCTATTGTTTACACGTTCCCTGCTATTTTACATTTATGAATTTATTATGTTTTCTTCTAAACATATATATAAAACATAAATAATCATAAATATGTAAATTTAAAAAATATCATAGAGCGAATAAAAATTACGGAAATATAAAGTATTTTTTCTGTGAGGTTTTTTAAAAAAATCCTATGAAAATTGACGCATTCTGAGAAACAATTTTTTTCTTGTTTTTCTTTATTTCAAGTACCAATTTATTTATTCAGAAATATTTTTATCTTACGCAGCCGCGAAATGTTACCGGTAATCCTGTTATTGATCCGTATTGTGAAGACAATTTCAGAGAGAACCGATACATGTACTCTAGTTATGATAAACCGAGAAAAAAATATTTATATTCATACGAAGTGGAATAACACGCTAATAACCAGAACGGTTAGAATTTTTTCCTCAAAACTAAAATATATTAAAACCAAATTTTCCCTCCATTAAAATCAGCCACAAATATTAACTCCGAGAAGAGATACACAGTATCAAGATCAAAACGTCTGTAAAAGAGAAAAAAATGAAGAAATCCCACCATAAAATCTTCCCGATACTTCTACACACATTCTCGTATCCCATTAAAAAACGAATCATCATACGAGTCCGAATCAATCGTACTGCCTTGGGGGTGCTTTGAGCAAGCAGCGGGGTGGGGGACATAGAGCAGCAAGACGAATGCGGAGTACACGAGAACGTCTTACGCTAATGAAACTGGGAACAAGTCATAAATATTTATTTTTCTAATACTCGCCAAATCTCGGAGGATGCTACTTAACTATGCATTACATTCTCTTAGATTCTCTAATTGAAAATGTTGTCAGGTCCTGGATCGATATATTTGTTGTGAATATTTCATCTGGTCTGCCGTGTTTTTCCCTTACGTCAAAATAAGAGCCACCACCCCCTTCTTTTTTTCCTTTTTTTTGTCTTTCCGTCTTATCCATGGAACGGGTTGACCTGGGTGTTCTGACTGAGATGTGTTTATGTATACTACAGTGCAAGCCCGGTTAACCAAACTTATGGGGTGGGGGAACCGTTTTGGATAAAGATTTTTTCGGTTAAGCCATAAATATCTATTAGCATTTTTTACCTAATTACAGTATGCAATTCTGAAATATTTTAAATGTAAAAAAATTCAAAACTCTTTTTGTCGGCTACACTTATGTTCTTCATTCAAGTTAACCCTCCGTCGGGCGCAATGCGCCTGGCAGGCACAAGTAAACAATATCATAATTATATTGGTATTACCCATTCATTTTTATTTTAGCATTTTAAAATTAATCACTGACCTTCATAGGGAGGCTTTAAAAAAAGTGGGGATAAAGTTTCAAATAAGTCTCCGCTTCGGGATTATTTCCTTGAAGTATACAGTATGTGTTTTTGGTGTTTGAGATTTCAGAGGCATTTCGGATAACCCGGGTTTCGGTTAACCTGAGTTCGGTATATCGAGTTTTACTGTATTATCTTTTCTTCTGATTTCTTCTCATTCTTTTTAGCATGCCTTCTGCAAATTACGTGATACAAAATTCGTAACGCGCAAAATGTAACAATTTAGGACCTGAGCTACCAAATTTGGCTCGTATGTGAGCAAATAAAGACGGAGAGTGAAATATGTGAGAAGAAAAAGACTCCTGAATCTTGTAAACGTTTATCCGCACATTTTCCAAAGATGAAATATACTGTGCTAGTACGGATGAATGAATATGTTATCAATATACGCTCCCACAGACGAAAGCTACAAGCCCTGCTGTCCACTTCATCGATTCAGCCAAAACAATGGTTATTTGTTTGAAAAACTAACATGCAGCATGTGTTATGCAAGCATTATCCGGTGACGGAAATTATTTCTATTTTTACACTTTTCAGATATTTCAGTTCGATCCATTCCACAGTTTCATAAGCTGTACAATGAATCAGACTTTCATAAGCTGTAAAAGGTTGTAAAACTCATGGCCTCGGGACCGCATTAGGCCCACGACGAGTATCTTGGTGACCCAGGAAATGTAAGAGTGTGGAACAAAATTTTTAATAATAATTTGTAGCTAATTTTTTTAAAATTTCTAATTGTATATAATTGTTAATAACGAACCACAACATTCGACAATGATCTATTAATTACTAGTCGTGTTACATCGACACACCGTTTTCCCAACCAATTGCAGCAAATATTTTAACAGCCGATAATACAATAATATCTACTAAGCTATTACTATTATGATGCTGTTCCGGAATGAATTTTACAAGTATTTGCCAGCCAAGTTTTCAAAAACACTCGAAAACTGGCATATGAAAGCCAGTATATACTATGGGGAGCAATTATTTTCACTTATGAAAGGAAGAAAGCCACATTCAGAATCACTTGGCAATCATCTTGGATCGGTTTTTAAATTAATCATTGTAGTCAAGATATCCATCAAAGTCGGAAAGATAGTAGCAGAGAGGATATGCCAAGTGCCAGAAAGTGCCAGTTAACTTCACCGTTGTCTTTGCTCTTTTTATACTGTTCTTTCGAAATAAAATTTCGTTTCTATAAAAAAATGAAATGTTTATTATTTTTTTATGGCTCACATAACTTAGGCTCTTTTTATTTGCCCGTGCTGGCAGTTGAGTTTGACAACCTTGCTGTACAGTTTAAGACAGTTTTATTTTCCCATCATATTTTATATTGTTTGTAGTGTCTGTATAGAAGTGCGGTTCTTGAAACCATTATTCATGTTCTTCCGACGAATATTCTAAGTCTTCATGGATTATGTAGAACATATCATTCTCTGAGTTGATATGAAATGTAACCCCCTTTGTTCATGGAACACAGACTTTAATAAATGAATTAACGCTTTTTCTCAGTCAAATGAGAAATATAGCAGCATTTTTCGCCTATCATATAGGCGAGTCACACTTGAGCGCCTAGATGATAGGCTATATATTTTCACCTCACATATATAACACTATCATCTAGGCGTGGAGTAATGAACCGTTAGCCAACCGCTCGCACGCAGCTGGTTCGCAATTGTGGACAGGGTTTTTGGTTCATCGCGAGTGGTTGACGAACCGCACGCAAGGAACCAAATCCTCTTGGTTTTTTGCAAACACGAAGGGTTTTTAATTTCATGTTGGGACGTGCTTGTGTATAGTTCATCGTTCCACGTGAGTCTTCTTTGAACCTGCTACGTCAAATGTGCAAATCCCTATTATACAGCGCTTCCAAAGACCACCCCCTCATTTTGCGACTGGTAAGCGATGATCAATGGTTCGAGTTGGGGTTGCTTCTTTTCCATGGTTCGCGAAAACAATTTCATCGAATGTCTCGCAAGTGCGTACGAGCCTTAAAAGAACGATGTCATACTCTGTACTGTGACGTCACGTCATTTATTCTTTCGAAAGATGTGTAGTGGATTCTAAAACTAAATTGGAGAGACGAACTTTATATGTGTCACATAAACATGAAATGTGATTGGCAGACGTGAAGGAGAAACAATATTTTTAAAAAATGATGAAATAGGTTTGTATTTTCGTAGAAATGGTAGCATGTGCGGTGATGGGTGGAACAAGTAGGGGCAAAACATTTCTATACATTTTAAAGGGAGTATAGGGGTGAGACAACAAAATTTTAAAATTTAGTTACAAAATTAGCCATCTCCGTGGATACTATTGCTATTTTATAATTCCTAGTTTTAGACAGTTAAAATGAAATAAAGTTCTTTCCGCAAAAAGTAGGGGGCGACCGACACCCCCCGACACACCGCCACTAAATGATAGAGGATCACAAGAACGGAATTATTTCGGCAGGCAATCCAGTATCGTTTCTTCAAAAGAAAGAAATTATTTTATTTCCTTTAATTGATTTCGTAATCAATTTTGCATCATAATTGTTAGTTATGAAGTATTTTCGTTAACATTAAGGAAAGAGACTGATGTTAAAAAGACAGTTTATAAGAAAACAAAGAATTGAACTACTATTAAACGGAATGAAGATATGATGATACTAGGAATAATATACTATTTTATCAATACTTATTTTATCAATAATTTGACCATCTTATTACTTTACTTCATTTGTAAATTCAGAATTATTAAAATACATTTACTGTTTAAACAATTTCAAAATTTTAAGTACGATACGAAAAGTACGAAACAGTTCTAAATTACTCAATGAAAGATCATACAAATTATGCAAAAGTGCTTCATAGCATAAATTTGCATTAAAATGTATCATATACTTTGTTTCATATTTGGTATTTAAAACAAACTTAAATTATCTACAAAATTTCTCTCAAAAAAAGAAAATGCATGCTAGCATTAAATATATTTTAGATGGCATAAAATAACTATATTTAAGAACAAGTAATGGGACTATTTAAATTTCTAAGTGAAAAAAAAATTTGTAATTGACTGAAAAGAAGTAATTATTATATTTTTTGGATCAAGAGCTTATAGTTAATAATGCAGGATTTTAAATATGCATGTAGTGTCATTAATCCGAATGGA
>BGPR01000255.1:588785-647402 GCA_013235015.1 Araneus ventricosus
AGCATTGTTAAATGAAACTCTTCAATACAAAAGAGTAACGACAACTGGTAACAATTATTCCTTTAACAATTGCCAATTGAGTTAGATGCACTGATACCAGTTAAATTTCCCAGCTGGAAACACACACATCGGATGCACATCAAGAGCAATTTCCAAAAGTACTCGAGAGACAACGAGAATAATTTAATCTTGCCCCTTTTCCTTATCCAGAAAAAAATATCATCTCTTTTATTCAGAATTAAAATTTGTGGTACAATTAACAATAAGGTAAAAATCGGAATCGAAGCTGGAAAAAATAAAGAAGCATTCAAGACATCCCGTTTCAGTGCTCCATAAATTCAAATACCGCTTAATAACAAAGAACATTTCCTTTTAGTTCACTAATTTCACGCCCCGGAGGAGTTTAAGCCCCACTTCTTGAACTTTTTTGTTGTTAAAAAATTCATCGCTCTTTATTTGTATTCCTTCATCCATTCTTATCTGCCCAGGCATAGGAACTTCGAAAGCCAATGAATGCGGAGAGGGAATTTCTGGCATTGAATTCCTATCCTTTGTGTAAGCTTGTTATATCGAAAGCTGGTTAATTAGTGAGCCTAGAATTAGCTTAATTCGGAACATAAAGAAGTTTTGTATCTGTCTTCGTGAGGAGTTTTCTTTGGCTCATCGAACTCGATTTCAGGATTTGACAAATTCCTTTTTCTCTTCCCTTAGTTTTTCTGAATTTGTGTTTTGTAAAAGCGGGTGGAAGATTCAGTGTAGGTGAAATGCAATATAAAGTAATTCGTGAAAAAAGTTTTGAATTTGTCTGGCCATTTTTCAGGCTAAGAGTAGAATAACCAAAAATTTCACAAAAAGTAGTGACATTATTCATCTCGTTACTGTTCGTTTCAAAAACACGAGACTAGCACTTTCGGATGATTTTACTGCCGAAAAGGGGTGACAGGCAATGGGTAAGATGAGCACTTCTCCGGAGCTTTTGTTAGATCATGATAACCTTCGCCTTATAAGGCGCATTTTTTAGTAAGTCTTTTTTGGTCTTTACAGCAAATCAATAAATGAACATAAAATGTTTCTATATACTAAATAAAATGCATACATCACCCCTTCCATTTTTCACTTAACCCCCATTTTGATGAAATCACTTCCTCCTGGTGCATGCGCAAAAACGTGGAGGGATTCCGTTTCTGAGAATGATCAGTACAACATCCACAGAAAGATTCGAGCGTGGTCCATTCTTGGCATCGTCCACAAAATGAATGGGACACCTCTGTAACTCTGGTATATATTATCGCATCTTCACAAAACTAGTGCCAATGTTAATGGATCAAGAGGACAGGTTTATTCAGATCAAAAACTGATTAACCGAGTTAATTAACACCTATCTCGGAATTTTCCCACTGCGTCTATCAATTCTTTTCTGCTAAATAGACTCCCCGTCTTGAAATTAGCCTCTCCATAAATTTTTATACTGCTGTGATGATAATTTCGAGAGTTATAGGGTTTTGAAAAATGGCGTTTCCCATGTTAAATGAGTTTTAGGAACTTTTGACGATATCTCGCAAAGTATTATATATTTCTTAAAAATGTTTTCACTCACTAAAAGCACACTACATTTTTGCATTAAGTCATGAAAAAAATGCATTAATAAAAAAATTAAATATTTAAAAAAATTAATATGACTGTGAAAAAGAAGTGAATAGTAGCATAGTAAAATTTTTACATGAGAGCAAAGCTGAGACGTTATAATACGGGTATCCAAAAAATCAAGTCCATATCTATAATAATTTCCGAAATATTTACAAAAAACTGCAAATTCCCACTTTTGACATGCAACGCCCACTTTTTGAGTACTGTACATTGTATTTATTTGCATTTATTGGTCTACTTTTCATGAAGATCGTGTTTCATGAAAATATAATACTTTCATATATTACTTTCCGAGATATAGTCAAAAGTTAATAAAATTCATTTAACATGGGAAACACCATTTTTCAAAACCCTATAACTCTCGAAATTATCATCACAACAGTATAAAAATTTATGGGGTGGCTAATTTCATGACGGAGAGTCGATTCAGCAAAAAGATTGATAGGCTTATTGGGAAAATTCTGAAATAGCTGTTAATTAACTATGTCAGCTACTCGGTTAATCAGTTTTTTATCTGAATAAACCTGTCCTCTTGAGCCATTAACATCGACACTAGTTTTGTGAAGATGCGATAGTATATACTAGAGATACAGAAGTGTCCCATTCATTTTGTGGACGACTGTACCGGATTGAATTTCCATGCAAAATTTTTATTCCTAAATGAAATGAATGAATTCACTCAATACTCGTTTATCTAAATACGCGTCAAATGCGGTTCGCCAAAATTTCGTAATCCACTGCGGGAGGAAAAAGGTAACAGCGTTAAATTTTGTATAGATGGATGTTAGATAGCATGCGCAGATACGTTTGTCATGCGTCTATAATATTACGATAATAGACTGCATTAAATTATACACTGAACTCTTTAACAACGAATTACAGTAAAACTTGGATTAACCATCACAGTCCGAACCAGGACAGTGACGGTCAAGAAAATATGTACAGTAACATGATTTCACTGCTGTCTTGGGACTAAAATGGAAAAAAAATTCTTTAAAAGTCAATAATGCAAACATATTGTATTTAATTTTACAAAATAATATATAAAAACTTCATTATATGAGTAGTAATGTACAGAAATGACAGATTGGAATTTTTAGAGATGACGGAGAACAGAAACTGACGGTTAATCGAAGTTTTACTATACTCGTTGCTGTCGGGCTGGTTGCTGGGGCTTTTTCTCCAAACGAAAAAACAAATTATTACATTTATATGTTCAGGCATAGCCAATGAATACGAGGCTTGTATATCCTAATATTGAATAATTTTCTGTTCTGTAAACTTGTTATATCAAAATTTAGTTAATTAGTGAACGAAAGTAGAAAAAGCCCTAATTTGGATCATCAAGAAGTTTTTTATCTGTCCACTCGAAACATTTTCTTTGATTCAATGAACTCGATGCCAAGTTGAGTGAAATTCCTTCTCTTTTTGTTTCTCGGCTTTTTCTGAACTGATGATTCGTAATAGTAAGCAAATGAGCCAAGGTAGGTGAAATGCACAATAAAGTAGATGGCGACAAAGGTTTAAAAAATGTCTAAGTTTAGTCAACAGAACTAAATAGTTAAAAGTCCAAAAGATGCCTTACAAGATAGGGAAAAGAATTAGTCTTCTGGGAGAGCTAGCATATTCAGACAGGATCACCGAGCTGAAAGGAAATGAATAAATGAAGTCTAATGATAATCACGTGATAGACAACAAATGTATGTGCGGATGGATTCAAGCACACGCGAGCCACAAAGACAACGAGGCAGCAGATTCCTTAGCCAAGCAGGCCACGTCTGTAGGATCCCTCCTCGCAATACCCAACTCCAAGAAGCCCCCTTAAAAGTATTAAAGATTTTAGTCTTCGGCGCTGGCAAGAAGAATGGGACAAAGGTTTAACCGGAAGGAGCATCCACCGAATCCTACCTAAAGTTTCCTTTATCCCAGCTCTTTAGAACAGACAAGACATAGTCTTCGCTACTGGTCACGGCCCATTCCTCTCATATTTCAAACGCTTTCACATTAAAGAATCTGACTGCTGCGGTTGTGGGGAGGTACGCGATCCACTCCATTACGCCACCAGCTGCCCATTCACAACTTCTTTCCACCTCACTAAACCCACCTAGGACCTCTAAACAGTCTGGTGGAATAAGGTTATGAAAAATGAATTATCCAAGATTAAAACAAGGAACCTTGTGAGGTTTCTCCTGGACAACGAATCCCTTCTATCACCAGATCCAGACTCAGAACAATTTCTGAACCACCCCCCAAGTTCAACTCATCTCTATAACTTATGCCTATTCTCTCCCACTAATACAGAACACAAATCAATTCAATCAATTTATGTTTTAAATACTTTTTTCTCCCAGGTTGCACAAAAAGTCTCCAAGTATGTTATACTAACGTACTGCTTATTCCATCTTAATCATCTGTAATGTTTCGATGTCATCTTTTGCTTAGTGAGTTTTGTTTTCATATTTTTATTATTACCATTTAATTCATATTTTATAATAAAAAAACTTTGTATAATATGTGTGTTTGGTGAAATCACATTTACTTTTTTTCATTATTTTCAATAAATCTTTCTGCGTATGCCCATTCAACTGACAGGGAACTTTTAAGGTTTCGAGTTCGGGAGCATGCTGCGGCGAAGAGGAAAGACAGTATATATCCACCTAACTATTTTCGAGGAGACCAAACAAACAAAAAATTCGAAAAAAATTATTATTTTCATTTGGAATTAGGTTGATTAAAATTTTATAATATTTGGTGAAAGCGTATTTAGAATTAAAAATCACAGATCACTAAATTTATCATTTTCCTAACGTGTGCTAGAATTTAACAAAATTATGAAACATCTCGCAAAACTGTCATGATTTTTTAAAAAGAACATAACAGAGAATATCACAAATGGACTAAAAAAACATAAAATGCTATTATTTACGTCGTTTGAAGCATTTTTCCACCTGGAAATATATGCCTATCTCTAACAGACTAGAAAATAGCTATTGGTCATGTATTAGAGTGGACACTGTATAAAATGTTTCAGTCTAGAAAATCCCCGGCTTTCCTTTTGATGATCTGTAGTGAAGTCCATAAATTATGTTCTCCATATTTAAACACCATATCCATCAAGACCACCCACGCATCCCCAAACGAATTTATCTCTTTTTTACCAACTTATACATGAATGTCGAAATCCATCAATGAGTCAGCAAGAGTGGCGAGAACAAGAGAACCTTCCACCCCCCCCCCTTCGCCATCGAATTATACATTCGTATCTTCGGAACTTCAGTGGCTGGGAGGGGGGTGGTATGAAGCAATTATTTGTGCGCCCCTGTCAGTAAATCTGGCCCTTTGAAAGCGGTGCGTGAAATAATGATTTTAGCAAGGACACAATGGAGACACGTTCGAAATGGGACTGCCGGTCCCTAGAAGTGAATCGAATAGTTAATTGCCTGCAAAAGCTAAATAGTCTGCGAACATGGAAAAGTCGTTTATTTGTCGGTCCCAGTTAGAGGCGTTTTGTTGGGACGCTGTCTGGGTTGGAAATGGGTGGGATTAGGCTGGGCTATTGATGGTCGTAACTGAATAAAATAAGTCCATGGTCAAATCGTACGGAACGACTTTTTTGCTTTTTCGTACATGAAGTATAGAAAGAGAAAGTATTGCAATCTTGAAAAATATTGAGTTTGAGATTTTGATGAGTCTCCACGATTTAGACTTTTCTTAGCCAGGAAAGAAAACAATTTTGATATTGGACCTGTCTCTTTGTCTATCTGTGAAAACGATATTTCAAAAACAACATTCGCTAGATGAATGAAATTTAGTTCCGTAGAATCTCGACCATCTCGGATACTCGAAAATTGGGTTATTAGAGACTAAATGCTTCTTTTCTTTTGATAAAGGTTTTCAAAAAATTTTTTCCCACTTAAGGGCCTACATCAAATATGAGGATGAGAACCTACCGTATAAGTAATCAAAGTCTCGCTTCCCGGTAGTATATGGTAATGGTGGGGGTTGAATTAACTCCCACCGATGACAGGTCGTACCTCTGTCTGAGGGGTCGTCTATCTGAGCTGCTCTTAATGGGGGCTATTATGCGGGGGCCACAGTGTCCGATTAGTTGTCGCTGCGGCCGTATCATTCAGTTTCATCCTCACGCCTAGGCTGTTCGGAGTAATTCGTTTGTGATTCCCAAAATTGCTTCTTTTTATTTACTATATTATTTTTCAATGTTACTTAAAGGGGCCCTTTCAAAAAAGTATAGTTTTTCTCTTTTTTAATTTTTTAAGACTGAAAGTTCAAATGTTACATATTGAATGATCTAGTATCATGTAATGTGCTTTATACCTTAAATATTTGTAAAAGTAAACACTTAATATATTAAATACGTATGCATTTTTAATTCTTTGTCGCTTGTTTTGTCTTTTGAATTTGTTTTGAATTTTTATATTTTATGATGTATTTTGGCATTGTTTGCAATACAGTGCTGATGTAGTGACTTGCTTTTATTTTATTTTAACTGATTTATAATTGTATTTATGAATTTAAATTCTTTACCATTCGTATCAGTCTCTTACACCGTCTAAATAGGCTGTGTCGAAAAAGAAATGAAGCTAAACAAACTTTCTTTTACGAGAAAGACATTTCTTGTATTAAAAGACAATATCATTTCTTATATTAGTTTCCATGATTTTTTCGAACGTTTTGTCTTTTTACCATATCTTTGCGCTGATTCCACTGTTATTTCACCCCTTTCCCTCTCAACAATATTCCACTCGCATACTGAGAATTACTTTTAAAAAACTTCAACACTAGCAATCTTGTTATTCAAATTCAACTAAATACAAGAATCTGTAGCTATTTAATCTAAACATCTAGCTCATAGCATCTAAATCTCTACTAGAATCTACAATAAAGAAAGCAAAACACACTTCGTGTTGTTAGGTGCCTTTACGGCAATCTATACAGACTCCTTCGCAGAGTCAGCAATCGTAGCAAAGAGCTCCATCCAGCCCTTAGATATCACTCGCAGGCGTACGATCCCTGAGATATACGAGCTTCTCAGCAACCATCTCCTTTACTAGGCCATAGCTTGTCGCTTAACCGATCCCTGGCATCGTTAAAGCCAGGTCTGCATCACCATATTATATGTCTCGGTGTCAGTGGACATTTAACGCGGATCTCAAATGAATTCCGACCTGAATGGATGGCGGAATCTGCTGCATGCACATCACAAGTGGATGGAAATAATTCACGTGGTCAACCTATTTGTCCTGAACAGGATAAAGCTTTCCTGCTGGATAGTGAGGAGATGTTTGGACAGCAGGGTCTTCATTTCGAGCTGTTTACTGGTAGGTCGTTGATATGAAAGCTCGTCGAAGCTTTATGATGTGAATGTAAGATTGTAAATATGGAAAGACTCCCATTTCAGAATTAGGTTGGTTAGATTTCAAATTCATTTACTTCATTCGAAAATTTGTCTTGAAGTGCGAACCTGTTTAGAGATTAAGAATCCAGTTGTTACATTGATGTTTTGTTTATCTTGTCACGTTAAACATGTAGAATTAAAATTTAAAAGTCGTCTTTTTGTGAACTAGAAGGAAAAAGTATACAAAAAAATTAGAAATGTTATAGTTTTACAGTTTTTAATCCTGTCCATTGTAAAATATTTTTTTAAATAAATGAAATTGTGAAAGAAGTTTGGGCAATAAAATCGTATGGATTTTTGAATAAAGAAAATCAATGAAAACATTTTTACTACTTGGTGTTGTTCTCAAGTTAAGGAAATTTGTTAAAGAAAAGTTCAGATAATATTTTTTGTTTAAGCCATTATTTGATATACATATACAATGGTTTCACACAGCTACCGATAGATAAATAGTTAGGATTTTAAAAATCTTCTTTTCTCACTCATTGAGGTCTCAAATTTGAAGGTTCTTTAAAATCTGGAGATGGAAATGTTTGACGATTAAAAATATTTCATTGCGTAACAAGAAAAGCCACCTATCTCAATTTCTTGAAATTTCAAAGAGTAAGAAAATATTCAATTTTTCGCAAGCAATAACGAATTTTTCTGAATTTATTTAACCTCTGATGTAAACACGATTCCGCTTCTTCCTACAAGATTTGAAACAAATCAGGATATATTCGTTATTCTTTGCGAGTTTTATCTTCCTCTTTGAAATTTCAAAAACTTGAGATCTATGGTGTTGATTGTTAAACGACGATCTTCTTGTTAGAGAAAGTAAAAATGTCACTTGGTGTCACAAATTGGCTGGATATTGCATGTTTGCGAATGATATCCAGAATTTGCAAAGTTTAGATTGGCATTGGGAGATAGCTATTTTTATTCTGTTTCTAACTTTTCATTTCATTGCTGAAAGTAACTTTTTGGTATATTCTTTCCGAAAACAAAATGGTCAAGAAGGACCAATCAAGGATAAAGTAACACCCTTTTTAAAAAATTAGCAAGGCGCATTTTTATCTAGATCCACCGTTATCAGAGTTCTTATCGAGACACGGGACATTAATTATTGCAGAAGCTTCTCTACCCTTCTCTGCTGGATTGGAGGACTTGGAGTAAAGGATTTTCCTGGAGACATTATTGGAGCTAATGACCTTTCTTCGCAGTCCTTGTCCTTGAGTGACATGGCAATAATTAAAGACAGGCTGCATCGGAGGGCATCCCGTTCTGCAGAAAGCAATAAATGCCAATTCGATTACCTCTTTCCCATTTGTCCCAGTCAGTTTTCTTTCTTGCATACCCGACCACTCAGACGCAGATAAGGAAACTGCGTCCTTCGTTTGGGTTACATTTTATAGACAAAAGAATCTAGACATGTATGTTGTTGATAGCATCACTGTGGATCATAAATACTGTTTCAAGAATGTGAGATTTTGAAGATTAGTCTAGATATTTTATGGGATTTTTTAAGGTTTCTATCTTGCATTAAGTAGTATTTAATATAAATGACCATTTAAGTCTATAATGCTTGAAGATAATGCTCCAATTTTGTTTCCGTCGGTATGGCGTTGAAGTTTGAAAAGTAACACGTGGCTCAAATGTCGCCCTAACCGTTTGAACAAAGTAAAAATTACGAGTTTCTTCCCAAAATAGACACCGTCTTGTATCAAAACAAAAGATTATTTAAGATAACAAGCATGGGCTCACACAAATTTTCTTCCCTAGGTTCTCGTCTTTTGGTAATTAAATCCATTGATATGAAAACGTTGATATTGTGATATGGTTGCAATGTACCACGTAAGTGATAAAAAAAAATTACATGGTTTTCCGAATCTGTCGTTTAAATCAAAATTTACGATATACAGGGTGATTATAAAATCATGAGAAAAATTCAGGGGTTGGTAAGGCATACAGAAATAAGTAGTTTTCAAAATAGAACATGAAGCCGCAAGCGCGAAGGGGGTGGCGATACAGGGGCTCTTTGTTAGTGAATTAAGTAAAAGGTGCGGATACTCCAGATAACGTGTGCAACACGGGACAAATGGAATACAAAGTTTCAAACGCACAACAACACAGATGCATGAATAGCGCCATTTCAAATCGAACGTAGCATTGCAGATACAATGGCAAGCAGGATACAGTAGCAACATCAAACCTTTCAATTACTTAAATTTAGAATTCAAAGGACTTTCCGTCCGAAGTTATACACGCCTCGCAAACTGCTATTTATGCAACTTTGTTTTGTCCTACTGTAAATTTCTATTTCATTAATCCTGTGTTGCACGCATAATCTGATGTATCCGTTTCTTTTAGTTAATTCACTGGCAAAGAGCCCGCTATAACTGTCCCATATTACGTTTGCAATCCCACGTTTATTGAACTACTAGAAGATTTGTGCCCGTCTAAGACGGGCTTTTAGCATGCCAACAATATCTCAGATCTCATAGTCACAAATTTACTAACGACAGTTGTTGAAGAAAATCTCATACAGATTGCTAGAGTGCTTAAGAAATAATAAAAGCATGAGAAACAGAACTGATGAATCAATTGACACTAACTTTCGCTTTTTCCGAGTAAAAATAATGCAAAAACCACTAACAGTAAAAAAGTCATTACCAAATACAAAATTAAAAAAAACGATGAATGCAAATTTTTAAGTAAAAGGAGCCTTTTCTCAGTGTGAGAACGGTTAAGTAGTATTCAATTCCAAAAATAAATACGAAAAAGAAAGAACTCTTTTAACAAAAACTAAACTCATTGGAATAGAGAGACCTCAAAATACGGGAACACCCGAGTTTCTCTTTCAAAGGTAAGGGAAAATCACTTCCCCTCTCTAAAACTGCAGTGACACTCTCCGAATTCTAAAAAAATCCTTCAATGTTCCCAAACACTTTTGGGTGAGCCACTCTAATGAAGAAAGCGCACGTTACGGGTGTGAAATCACAATGTCAATCACAATCATGTCAATCACACTGCGTCTGGTCTGAATCTCTTTGGCACGTAGCCACGCCCATATTCCTACGCGTTAACGACTTCGTACGGCTTTTATATTATAGACGTGAATCCCATGTTCTGTTGGATAATTTAGAATCACTTTCTAATTTTAGTTTTACAGTACAACCTCGGCAACTCGAAATTTCGGATAATCTGAATATTTTTTTAATTTTCTGAATTTTTTAAATTAAAAAATAAAGGAAAAATAACAATTACGAATCAGAAGAAAGCTAATGTTTATTCATAACTTAAAAGAAACATTTGAATTGGCATTTAAGAATGAATACAGAACCTTAATGAGTAGAAACAAAATCGGTTATCTTCATTTGACGTAAGGAACTAAACCTGCTAGCTCTTTCCATATACTTTCACACCCAAAGACAATACTCTACTGCTTTTGGTATATCAAGATTTGTTTTACCGAATTTCCCGGAATCTCAACAGAGATCAGACCCAATTAGTTCGAATTCCCGTGGTTCCACTGTATTAACGTCCTATTTTCAAACAACACGATGGATCTCATATTTTTGAACCGTAGTCAGATAACGATGACAACACCTGAATCGCAACCCCTCACCTAACTTTCATACCACACCAACGGGAGGATGCTTGACCTTTAACATCAGACTTAAGCCATACAAATCCCACATACACGGTGGATCTTATAATGTAGGTGAGCCAAAGGTGGCCAGTGTTTCTAAGGTAGCCCATCCCCCAAAAGTAGAATTAATTTCATTTTTAATTACAACATGGTGCTACTGCATCGTAAATCATGTATCTGCAGTGCACGTGGCTGAATTTGAAGAGAACACCTTGATAGACCACCATGCTATGCAGTGAGTTCACTTTTGATGAGTAGTCTCGTTCTAATTTCCACGAAAGAAGATATTTTAATTTACATGTATTTAAATTCTTAGAACTTTAAGTTATGATACGTTTTCTGAAAAATAATTTCTTTCTCTTTAACCGTATTTACTTCAATTCTAATAAATTTATCGCATTAATAGTTTTAAGTCATGAAAATGTCGACCATATGCATGTTCCCAAGGTGGCCCGGGTGTCGGGCCACCTTAGGAAACAAATATGGAAATCAATGTAGCAAGGGTAATTTTCAAAATTTCTACTTAAATAACTGAAAAAACTTATTACCATTTATTGTTAAATTTATAACAATAAAAGTTATCGTTTTTATTTAATCATTGAATTATGGTTATAGTTTTATTTGCATATCAGAAAAATCTCACGAAATCTAAAAGAAATATTAGTTAATTCTTGGCCAAGTTGTTGTTATAACTATGAATTTAAAATTCTGAACATTGTAATACTCTACCAGAAGTAAAAAAATAGTTTTCCGAGTATTTTTCACATTTTAAAAGTGGTTTCAATATATGGTCCACCTTTGGAACACTATGCGCCAAAGGTGGCCCACCAGCTGAATTTTGAAATTGCATTATAAATTTTATTTTACTAAGAAAATTATACTTGCTATGTGTTAGACATAAGTGTAAAATTTTACAAAATATTCAGCAACATACACCTAACAAGAAAATTTTGAAAAATCCTCAAATCTTAACTACGGCGCACCTTTGGCTAACCTACCTTTTGGAATGAAGCTCCAAACCTGAAGCTCTCTAGTCCCGAAGTTGAGACCTCGCCCCCAAGCCACCTGGACTCTTTAAATCATAACGATAAAAGATAAAGTTAGCTCTATGATAAGAAGATAAATTTGGTTCTGTGATAAAAAGATAAATTTAGCTCTACTATGGTAAGAAGATTATCTTTTAAATTTTGAGAACTTGTGAGTGTTATACCAATGTTTCAAAGAGATGTGTCTTATAAAAGGGGCATGTCTTGTTACAGTGGATTGTAATCAGAAAATTACGGGTTCGAGTCTCGACTTCATCGCAAATTCCCTGTGTATGAGGGTCTGCCTCGCTCATATCAGGTAGCGGATCTAGCCTTCTTACCTTGATGTCCTTGCCGTGGTGAGGAAAATGGATGGCAAATTTCGCCCCAGTTCTCTTCTCTGGCGTCTTGTTTCAGGCCTAACGTACTCTAAAATAGGCTTCGTTGGTCGAGTTTCAAATTAAATTAAATAATTTAAATTTCCTCCATTCATATGATCGCCGCAGTTCAAAATTTTAGTGAGGATTTTCTATAATCTTTGGGTAGAATCAAAATGGGATGCAACAGTCATATCATGTAAAGTTTACGAAGAACTCCGTAAGAAGTATAACAGCAAGATCCTTGAAATCATAACGAATTTTTTAATCAGGTTACGATGTTTTCGGAGATTTTAAGACCTCAAATGATATGAACTTCGTTGTTCTTCCGTTGAAGTAAGAAAAAGTGAAATGTAAAAATTTGAAATAGTTATTTCATTGAATATAGCACGAAATTGCAATTTCTATTATTTACAGTTATTGTATCGAATAGTAATTATTATTTCAGCCTGAGTTTTGACATAATCTGGGGATACATTTGAATACGAATATGATATCTGATAGTTTCTGAAATTATTACCTTGCCATCTTCACTTTACTTTACACTACGACACACCCCTGCCTCCAGAGATAAAGATCTCCGGTTTGCAGTTTGGATGAGTGTGCGTAGAGAATCTTTATTGATTCCTACCTTGCCATCTAATCGCTACTAAATTTATATTTCTCGTGTAAAAATTTGCGCTCTAAAAATATATCTCAACATATTGGTGAACTTTTATTCATTAAATATTCAGTAAATAGTATAAAAGTTCTCCTCATAAGAACAAGAAAGGAAAAATGCAGTTGCAAAAAAATAAGCATTTATTTTATTCCCAAATCTTACGGTACGTTTTTGTGTCAATACTTCTTAATAAAATAAAATGCATGAGGAGGAATTTTATACTGCAATAAACACATTGCAGAAATGAATATTTTCAGTTGCTTATTTTTATACACGATTAAAAAAATATTTTTGTTTCAGGAAAATAAGGATAGCTTCCCATAAATAAAGTAGAAAAATTTCCTTTTCCTTATAAAATAATAATGAATATGTCGATTCAGTAAGACATTTTCGTCGTAATAGCCTCAAGAAATTTATGCTAACGCAACAAAATAGACTATCCAGGAATTTATTTCCGCTAATGATTCTATTTAGGTTCATAATAAGTTTCGAAATTCTTTCAGAATAAACTATGTCATGCAGAATTTTGTAAACAAGCAACAAAATATTATGTTATTAATAAATATTGTTACAAATATATTTCTCGCCTTAGTGATTTCTATTGCAAATATGTTTCTTTATCATATGATGATATTTATAGTTTTCAAATTTGAAGTATATTTAAAGTAGTGTAATATTATTTTTACTCTTTATTACACTAACAAAAGCGATTATTTAAAAAATATTTTATTATTTATATATTTTTTACATAAATACATTTCTATACATTCTATATAAAAATATTTTCATATTTTTTATTTTTTGTCTCATATGCATTTCATAGTTCAATATTATAAATATTATAGAATATTATATCCTATTTTTCTCTAATTCGCTACCAATTGGCACCTCTCTTACGAATCAAAATATAATACAATTAATCTATTAACTGGTTATTAAGTTTGAAAATATTAAAATGTTATAGTGTCATTGAAAACACGCAACTGTACAAAGTTTCAGAACTCTAGTACATTAGGAAATGAGTGAAAATTCTATCATAACAATCATGAAAGAATTCATGTTAAATAAAAGCGTGTACAAAAAGCAACAAGCTAGATGAAAGAAATTTCACTATGCGACTTGAATAACAAAATTCAATTTTTATCATCTCTTGAACCAAATTGACCCTCTGACTGCGTATTCCGCAATTTTCGCGGGTTGGAATTAAGTCTATTTTCTGTTGCATCCTGCGATTTTCACAGGCTAATGTGTTTACTTAGTACTTTTATAGCGTTGAATCATATTATACTAATACAGCTTTGCATATAAATAACAACTCGCTTGGCTCTACGGTATTTAAACACGTTTGCGAACGTTGTGTCTAAATAGTGGTTTAAAAATATTACAAAGTGAGAGGGTTAGTAGATAGAGGTATTACATCTAATTACTTATTTCATTTTTTCCATAAAAACTAGAGATTAAGAATAGCAATTTCAAAAGTTTAGTTTAGCTTAGTTATATTAACGCCCTGTTTTTTAGCAATACGAAGTCTACTTTGGAACGCACCTCGTAATTTTTAACCGCGATCAGATGACGAGGACACCTGCCTTTCCCAACGCCCGCACCATACCAGTGGGATAACAACAATTTCTAAAACCACACTTTTATGAAAGTACTAAAAAGTAGAATTATTTAATTTTAATTTTTTTTCTTTTTTCTGTAATTTATCTAAGCAATCCTTTTATCGCATTCTATCATAATCGGATTCAGAAATCGATATATATCTATAACCACTATAAGATATCGATGGACCTTTTTGGCAACCAGTTTTTTTTTTTGGTAACTATTACCTGAATGCTTGCTTGAATGCACGTTTACAGAAACACGAGTTGTGATTTCAGTACGGCAGAAATGACCTTGTCGCTTATTAAGGTCACGTTTTACGGCCTTGTGTTTGAACAATTATCAATGCGAAATGTTTTCCTAATTTTTTTTATTTTGAAACGGTAAACAGAAAAGCGGATGTTCCGTTATTCATTGTTATAAATCTTATAGATGCTTGAAACCAATTTTTCGAAAATTCATTACTAGGTGGCGACACGCACATGGAATCAAAATTTAATTAAATTAAACGATTGACCGCCAATGAGTCGTGGAAATAATAAAATAGTGCAATGTAATAGATAACATACAAATATACAAAATTTGAAAAGCCCACCACACAAGGAAGAGAGCAAAAAATTCTCTTATGAGGTTCCATCTAAAATAATATGCGACAAATCTGTTTAAATAAAAGTGTATCAAAATCCAAAGTCATCATCTTTAACAATAGAGAAGGCGTATCGCCAAAAATTGATGGGAATGTTTTACAATAACCAATTTCATATCTTTCATTAGGGGACTTGGCACCCTAAGAATTTCGGAAAATCCATGAAAATATCTATTTTCCAGTTTTGAGTAGAAAATTATCCTTGAACCTTTGACTTAATAATCTGAAGGTTTCAAAACAATCAGACAAATATTTAATGATATATGAAGTTATTTTGTCTAACACGTTATCACGTGCCACGCCCACTTCCAATGTTTAAATCATGCATATTTCATGTGCAAGTTGCAAAGCCACCTAATTTTGTCCATGAAAGCAAAGCAAGATAGTAGTTTCAAACAGTAACGGTTTATTCTTTGTTTGTTTACTGTTTTACTACTTTCGCTTCTTATTATTTATTAAGCACATTCGAATCATCATTACTGCTTTCGCTTCTCTTTTTGGTTGAATTTCTCACTGTCAATAAAATTTCAATAAATGGGTTTTAAATTTTTGCTCTTTTATAATAGATATTTGCTATATTAGTACTTCAGATCATTTATTAAATATTTTGACTAAACAAATTGGAAAAAGGTGGAATTTTTCTAATTATTCCTATATATGATGATGCTCATTAAAAATTATGGTAATAATATACATATATTAATAAAATTGATACCTTAGGACTTGCAAATTTCAGGTTATTGCTCTGAAAAAAATATAGCTTCATATATGTTGTTTTTATTACAGTTTTAGTGTGCTGAAATCTTTAAAGCTGTTTTTCTCAGTTTACTTTTTTCCAAAATTGTGTCTGCTACAAATGCTAAGTCAATCTCCTTTTTGTTCTAATTACTTAAAATTCTTTATGTTCACTCACAAATGCATGCTTAATAGAATTAGGGATGGATTTGTAAAAATTCTGATTACAAAATTTTTTAAAATGTACAAAGTAAAAAATTCTGATATTTTCCAAAAAATTTCATAAAATTTTGCACAATTTTTTTCTCAGAAATTAATGTAGATATCAAAAATCCGATTCCTATTTCTGTTAAGTACATTGAGAGGGCCCTTTCAAAAACATTTTGGGGAAAAATATTAAAAATTGAATAAGAAGAAGCGTTTTAAAAAAGTCTTAATTTGGCTTAATTTTTGAAAAAAAATTTAAATTTTTAAATTTGTAACTTTTGAAAGTGAAAAATATTTTAGAAATTTAAGTTTCTGCACAGTTTGCATCTATCTACTACAAAATTCAATAAGTTTGATCAAAATTGAAGAAAAAAGATTTTTATGTGCCAAGTCCCCTTAATCATTTTATGAATTCTTCGTAACAAGGGAAAATTCAAAAATAAAGGTTAAAAAAGAATATTATCAGCTAACATATCAGCGTTAAGAGAATTTTTCATAATCACTCTAAAAATAGATAAGACGGTAAAAAAGAGACAATATGTCGTAAATATTTATTAACTATTATAAATTTATTTTTGAAATAAGAGATCGCTTTAATGGAATTATAATTGTTTAGTTTCCTGATTATTTCTATGATATTACGGTGCATATGTATTTAAACCTAGAAAATATGAGCTTGAAATAAAATAAAAATATATGAAATAAATGATTTTTTATTTTTTTATTATCTTATTGAGCCTACATTTATAATCAGCGTTCTCGAAAATATATTATTCTCTAACGATAGCCCTTGCGATTGTCATGAAGAATATATAGTAAGAGACATGGTTAAAATATTAAAATCTTTTTTTATTTCAAGTTTTAAACCATTGTTAAAAATTTTTGGATGAAAGGTGGAAAACAACATAACTGATTAGATAAAAACATTTAGATGCTTCTGCTGCATGACCATTGTTAAAATATCGCATACCAATAGACGACTATCAATGGGAAGTGTCGAATGTAGAAAGAGAAAGTTAAAATCAGTATTCTTGCTTATATACTTTCGAAACTGGGAAAACCCGGAAAAAGTTATTCAATTAATAAATAAAATTAAAAAATTATTTATTTTAAAAAGAAACATGATGCATTTTTGCGAAGTAGAACCAATTATCATGATGTACTTAGAATAAAAAGTTTCACAAATTAAAAAATTGGCGCTTCGTCCAATTTTGTAAACGAATATTCTTGCTTAATACTCTTTTGATAATCATGGGAAGTATATAATATTTCCTTTTCTCTGGAACATACATCTCTAGCTTTTGAATTTTAAAATTGCTTCCGTCTAGAACTTTTTCTTTTGCTCAATCCTAGATAATTTAAAACTTTGTACAATTTACTTTTACAAAGCAACTTGAGATAATTCTATCGTGATTGCCTTTTTGAAAGTACATATGATTTTTCTATGTAAACGTGGCAGTGATTTAATTCCATTTGGTGAGGCATATGGGTCGTTCGGAGCACAGCATAATCAAGTCTAATTAACCAAGTTTTGTAACCCTTTCTCTCCCAGTGGTCTCACACTGACCTATTCAAAATTCTATACGATGTAAACCAGAGGTTTTCTTGAACAACTATGTGCATAAATATGTAGCATAGGGTACCATATTTTGGTGCGCATAGGAAATTTCAGGAGAAAATGTAGCGTTTCATTAATATTGGCATTTTCTTGGTATGTAGAGTGCCTAACCTTGCTTTATAAGTATTTTGTGCAATAAAATTTCAATTTTTATTTGTGCAATGAATGGTAAGTTATTTTCCTAATATTTCAGGTCTTTAAGTAATATTTCATTTACCCATTCTTATCAATTGAGATATTTAGTGATTGTATATCATTTCAGATTGTACATCTTGTTCTCTATGACGAGTGAAGGTCAATCCTTACCATTGAAAGACTTTCGAATTTCTGTAGCAAGAGGATTGATTGAATTGCGATAACGTGACACAAGTGGATGAAAAAGTGAAGGCATCAACACATGTGCCAGAAAATAGAGACGTTTTGTTCCTTCTGAGATTCACTAACAAGAAGCAGCGCTTATGCCAGTATGTGGGACATCTTTGCGATGTGGTTTAGGCAATACAAAAGCTGAACCTCATGGCACAAAATGGCAGAGAACAGTTTGAAATGTTGGAATGAACGATAAGAAGAACTGAATTATTAAAAATAAATCAAGACATATAGTTCGAGTGGTATTGTAGTGTAACCATCATATTTTCTAAAATAATTTTAAAAAATCAATAAAATTCTGTTGTTTATATTAATCATTACCAATATATTGACCAAGCAACAAGGAAATATACCTTTTTATTGTCTACTTTTTTGGTTGTCAAAGGGTTATAAATGGACATGAAGGTTTTAAGGAATATTTAACTACAAGGAAAAGCTCTCAGTGTTTGAGAATAGAAGAAGGATAGAAGATATTTTGTATAATATATCTTCAGAGAGAGTTCTTAAATATGAAAAATGTTCAAAATGACCCAAAGTGGTCTTTTTTTCCTTGCGCACTGAATACCCTTATCTTAGACTCTTATCATGGACTCTAAACTCTCTCTGATATCGGAGAGGTGTATAATGCTTTGGTTAACACAGCCCAGAGTATCTAAATAGCGACTGGGATTGAGAGAATTTTGACTTAACTCCAATTTTTAGTGCACGTTTCTTCCTGGAGGTTTTTCATGCGAAATTGACTCATATTTGTGTTTCGCTTGAAGCAAAACTTCAAAAAACACCGAGAAGCCGGCCATAAAGAGAGATTCGTTTCTAAAGCGCACATCCTTCTATTTGCTTTTGAATAATGCTAGCTAAGAGCACGTTTACCCCAGTAGCACAAAGATATTGTACAATATTGTACGATATTGAAAAATGTTCGCAATATTGTATAATATTGAACAATATTACATAATATCGAACAATATTGTACAATAAAATGCAACATGTTGTGCTATTTGGGTAAAGAAGATAACCCTTTAGCTTCTTCCTTAAATTCATGTTCCTTCGCCATTCCATGGCCTTACCCTAAAAAGCCACAGATGACCTGCTGTGCAAATATCTATTGTAGAAGAGTATATTTTTGAAGTTAAGATCGATTGAAGCTAAGCAGTTTTCAAATCAAGGGCAGAGCTGATTTTCTAACATATTCCCAAACTTAAAAAAATTGGAGGAAATAAAGTTTGGAAAATATGTATTCATTATCTACACAATTAATTTAGATTTTTCCAACTCATTTCCCATACTTCACGTTGTAATTACACATTACGCTTATAATACCTCCTTTCATATGTCCTTTACAATAAACGAACAGAAAATCCGCATTATTCTCCATTCTATATCTACTCTAAGTAATAACGACATCGTTCAAGCACAAAGGCATGACAGAAACAAAGACACCGTTAAGCTTAAAGAGAGAACATTTCTATGCCGTTAAATTTCACTTAAAGGGTTTCCTTTTATCCTATAATTCCACTCTGAGTAGTCCCGTGCTTTTGTGAAAATTAGGGTTGGTGGGAATTCTTTTCCAACTATTAGCACAATAGATAAATTGTAGCGTTCCAATTGAAACTCAGTCACATTTTAATGCCCTCTACCAACTTTTGATTACTATTCCAGCGAACGGCGTTCACAGCTCCCTAAAATAGAAGCCGCGCATTTAACTTCATTCGAATAAATTTTCCAGTAATGTGGAACAAGAATCCGTAGCTTTGCGGACTGAGCCTTTTAAACCAACTGCAGAATTACGGGAATAGATAAATCAATTAGTCACAATGACCCGTCTATTCTCTCCCTCCCGCTTTAACTGCAGTTCCCCCGTTCGCGACATTCACTGAAGCATATTTAATTTCCTCTTTGCACAAATTATAACGGGCACTAATTAAATCCAACGATTATCAATAAACCTTCGAGTTGCAGCGAGATGATCCCAACGATTTATACCACATGATAAAACGCTACAATTAAAAGGAATAGAACGATTCGGAGGAAAAGGGCGGGAAAAAAATTACCATTGCCATTCCAGCCATGATAAAATCTACTCCGAAGCCGGAAGCTAACTGTTCAGCCGATAGTTAAAAAACCGTCTGCAGCCAGTGTAAAACAAAAATGGAAAGAACTTTTATCCTAGCTGCACGCCAATAATCAAATGAAAAGAACGCTTGTAAAATTTCTAATTAGAACATAATGCTATTCATGTTCTTGCTAATTAGAGAACTTCGGGGGATTAATTTATTGCCAGTGTTTGCGCTCTTTCTTTATTTAAAGAGAAAGGCATTTATTAACTTGAACCTTCTTCAATGGAGGTGGTAAGTATCATTATGGATGTGAAGCGCTTTAACTTTGTTGCAAGTCTACCTTCTTGGTCGAATTTCCCCTCAGGATTAGGTGCATAGGGAAGAATTCTGTTTCGCGTGCATTTTCCACCTGTGATATGGTTTGTAGAGTTCGAAGAAGAACCTTAATTAAATACGGAAAGCATAGTAGCGATTTCAGGTGATGTCATTGATTATCTTAAGATAATTGATTCGTGAGACGCCTTTCTTTCGAAGTTCTACATCTAGCATCTAAAGATGCATTTCAGTTCTTGTACTAATTATACATTATTTCTATGCAGCTTCAGATTCAGGTGGAAATATATGGTTAAATTTCTTTTAGTTTTGCATCTTTACATAAGCCAAGTGGTTATTTTGAAAATAAAAGACATATTGGAAGTGAAGCAATTAGTTGGAACAAATCAAGGAATCTTGTAAGTTATGACGTCTTTAAATCCTGAATTGGGGATAAAAACAAAAAGTTTTCATATATTTAATTTTCATTCGTGAGTTGTATACCAAATTCAATTTATTACTTTTTCTGCACTGTTCAGGTGAAACTAAAAACCGTCTTCAGCCTATATGAAACAAAAATGGCTATGATAATGGATAGAAATTTTATCCTATCTGAACACCAAAAATTAAATTAAAAGAACGCTTGTAAATTTTCTAATTAGAACATAATACCATTCATGTTCTAACTAATTAGAGAACTTCGAGGAATTCATTTATTGCCTGTTTCTTATTTTAATGAGAAATTTATTTATTAACTTAAACCATCTTCAATGGAGGTGTTAAGTATCATTATAGATGCGAAGCGCTCTAACTTAGTTACCAGCCTATCTTGGTCGAATTTCCTCTCAGGATTTGGTGCATGGTGAAGAATTCTGTTTCTCATTCATTTTCTACCTGTGATATGGTGTGTAGAATTCGAAGAAGAGCCATAATTAAATACTGAGAGCGTCGTAGCGATTTCAGGAAATGTCATAGATTATTTTGGGGGAACTGGTTCATGAGACGCCTTATTTTCGAAGTTTTGCTTCTAGCGTCGAAGGATGCATTTCAGTGCCTGTACTAATTATACATTACCTCTTCTGAATTTCCAGAGCTTACTTAAAGACAATTATTAAAGCTTCAGGTTTAGGTTAACATATGTGGTTAAATTTCTTTTAGTTTGCTTTACATAAGCCAAGTAGTTAATTTTGAGAATTAAAGGTATATTGGAAGTGAAGCGGTTAGTTGGAGCAAATCAATGAATCTTGTAATTTATGACATCTTTAAATCTTGAATTGGGGATAAAAGAACCTGTTTCGATATATTTAATTTTCATTGGTGAGATGTAGACCAAATACAATTTATTACTTTTCTGCACTGTTCAGGCAAAGCTAAAAACCGTTTTCAGCCTATTGGAAACAAAACTGGCTAAAATAATGGAAAGAAGTTTCATCCTAGCTGCGCGCCAATGATCAAACAAAAAGAACGCTTGAAAAATTTCTAATTAGAACATAATACTATTCATGTTACTAATTAGAGAACTCGAAGAATTAATTTATTGCCTCTTTCTTTTTTTAATGAGAAAAATATTTATTAACTTAAACCATCTTCGGTGGAGGTGCTAAGTATCATTATGGATGTGAAGCTCTCTAACTTAGTTCCCAGTCTATCTTCTTGTTCGAATTTCCCCTCAGGATTTGATGCGTGGGGAAGAAATCTGTTTCTCATTCATTTTCTACCTGTGATATGGTGTGTAGAATTCGAAGAAGAGCCATAATTAAATACGGAGAGCGTCGTAGCGATTTCAGGAAATGTCATTGATTATCTTGTGGGAATTGATTCATGAGACGCCTTACTTTCGAAGTTCTGCTTCTAGCGTCTAAAGATACATTTCAGTGCTTGTACTAATTATACATTATCACTTCTGGATTTTCGTCGGTTATTTAAAGGCGAGTTAGAAAGATGGGAATCAGAACATTAGATTTGGGTGTTAAAAGTTCTTTTCGTTTTATATCTTTGCATAAACCAAGTAGTTGCATAGGAGAATTAAAAGGATATTGGAAGTGTAGCGGTTATTCAGAACAAATCAAGGACTCGTGAAAGTTCTGACGTCTCCAAATCTTGTGTCGGGGATTAGAACAAATGTTTTGATATATTTAATTTTCGTTACTAAGTTGCCATCAAAATTAGTCATTTTTATTTTTCCTTATTTCGCGAATCTCCATCAACAAGCATCCAAAACAAAATGTAAAAGTGTGCTTGCTATATCTTTTAGTTTTTAATTAGAAGAATTAGATGTTTGCCTTTCGCAAGATGAAGAACATTGCTAAGCCTAGAACTTATCAAACTAAGTTGTCGAAAAATGTAACTTCAATTGCATCACGCTAGAAGTTTTTAAAAAGAATGTTGCTCATTAATTTCAGCTTCGATAATTGGTTATTTATTATTAACTCAATCAAATTGTAAAATTTAAAATCGGCTTTTACAAGCGAAACAGAAAATGAAACGCTCATCTCGAATTAGATGTTGTTCTACGTGTACTCAATTAAAATATATTATTCTAAAGGAAATCTAGAGCAATTTAGAATTTTTCGGACATAAAATTTGCACGAGACTCTGTTCATGTATTTATATGGCCATTAAATTTTAAATATTTAGAGTTAAATCTACATATTAGCGCGAGTGCAATTTTTTATACAGCAATTGTGATTATACAGGGTGAGCACAAAGTCTTGCCCTGAATAAGAAAATTTGTTTGCGAAAACGATTATAATTTGGCATATGCTTATTTGGATACATCGTATGTACCGTCATTAAGTTTTTAATTCGCAGTGATACGTTCGAAGGAAGTAATTTATGCTTTTATCAAAATCTGTCCAATAATTGATTGACTATACTGTTTTTGTTAGATTCCTCTTAAGGTCTAATGACACAAAATGTTTGATTGCTTTGAAGGACTATTAAGCTGATATTTTTTTAATTTTTTCGCACTGCAAAACGCTTTTTTTCTGTTATGATAAATGCGTGCTACATTTCCCAGTTTGCTACAAAATTATTCAAACGTTTGTACTAATAATAAAAATCAATAATTTACAAACGAATAAAGACTGAAGGATAGCAAATGTTCACTAAATAATCATAAAAAAATCAAACGATTTAGTACAGGCTCTTAGCTAAAGTGCAAATGATAATTTCTATCTTCACATTTATTAATATTTATTTTAACAAGTATTCAATATTTCTACTACTACTACTCACATTTACTAATGTTTAATTTTACAAGTATACAATACTACTACTACTACTCACATTTACTACATTTAACTTAACGAGTATTCTATACACTGTAAAAACTGTGGAGTAATGTCGCTCCAAATTTGGTGTTGAAAAACCTTAAAAACTGCGTGAACAAACACTTTATTTAAAGTTAACACCAAATCAAGCGTTCTTATACACTTTAAGTGGTGTTGTTTGCATCCAACACCAATACTGGTGAATCCTTACACACTGCTCACACGCGCCTGACACCATTCGTGAATTATTTTCACCTGTGGTAACACCAATTTTGGCGTACGTTTGGAAAGTCTCCGATGGCAACGATAGGTTATTAGTAAACAACTGTGCTGTTCTGTTAGTTGCTGCCGTTACACTGAAACGTTATAGGAGGTTGTTAGTTGTGTAATAAAGATAATTAAGTTTTCATAAGATAAATATAACTTCATTTATATGTATGCATTTGTATTTAAGAATTTTATTACATTTAATTCGTATATGCTTCTGAAATTTTCTTTACTAAGCCTAGTTCGAATTCGCCCTGATTAATATTCTCTGTGCATTTAAGTTACGGACCGATTTTAATTTAACGTGTATACATGTGTCTGATCATTATTTCTGTGAAAAAAAGCATGTTTTAAATTTTGGTGTGAAATGCAAGGATTTTAGAATTTTCTTTTAAATTTTGAATAAAGACTATATTGTTAATTTTATAATTGTAAAAGTAAATAATTATTATGGGTTATAATTTTGAATAGTGAATCTGAACATATTTAAAGCCATTTGTCACTTGAAAGTGTAGTTTTTAAACAAAAAGTTTCTGAAATGGGTTAACTCATCTTTCGAAAACTCAAATTTTCTGAAGTTTTAACATATAAAAAGCTACCCAGTGAGAAAAGTTATATCTTTCTTGTCTAAATACTTATTGCAGAGAGTGTGCATGCATGTGGCGAAGTTTTTCTGAGCAACAATTCATTGATAAGTGTGGATATTTGGAAGTTTGTTGGAATGAAGTTAGGGCTCATGAATCTGTTTAAATTCAATTGTGTGTACAAAGAAGTTTAAAGTGCCTGATTTCTAATTGATGAAAATAATTTTTATTAGAAAACATCTTATCATACATTTCAGCATTCAGATTTCTTTCTAACATTTACATATATGTGGTATAAAGGTAAATTTTTAATTTTATAATTTGATTATTTAGTTTTTAGTAATTTGAAGTTTAGTTACAGGTTTTTAAAAGGAATTTGGTTAGAATTTCTTGCTATTCAAATAATTTAAATTTACTTCTAGTAATTAATGTATTTATAATTTCCTATTACTAGCAGGAACTCATAACTGTCAAGTAATGATCCCAAAAGAATCTCAGCGTGATTCTTGAGTGTTGGCGAGCAGAGCGAGTAGGGTTTCTCACTAATATTTATTTTTATTTTGTTTCAAGCGGAAAAAGCAAATTAATATCAATTCTAATTACAAGAGTCGCAATAATTATGAAGAATTAAATAAGAAAAATTGAATTTATTAAATTTACATTACAAAAAAGAGAAACCTAAGTAATGCACTAATGTGAAAACAGAAGAAAAATTTATTTGGCACTTCTTAGCATACATTATTTCAGGACATTTTTGTTGCAACACTTTTTTCTTATTACTCTTTTTTTCTCATCTTCTTTTGAAACTTTTTATTCAAGTTCAAATTTCTATCTTTTTACTCATTAAAGATACAGTTAAAAATTGCATATATTTGAAAGCACTGGAAAATTTTAGCCTATTTTGATACCTCATTCATTAATATTCGATATTTTGTTTTTTATGGATTTAAATACTTTACATGTTTTTCTCCCACCTGAAACACGCAGACGATAATAAGACAGATGATTTTATTTTATTCTTATTTGTTCTTATATATAATTGGCACAGTCTTTTAGTTACAACGGAATAGTGTGTTCTTGTGTCAGAATATTTATTTTCACTCCTGTGATTCAAAGTTTTATTTGAATTATTTTAAATAATTTTTTAATGATTTCAGTTTAGAACTTCTCGGAGTTATATATATACTGAATCTTAAGGATTTATTTTTTTTTTCAGATTTTGTAATAAAATTTGTTTAATATACACACACCCACATGTATTTATATATCTTAAGCATATTATTGTTTTTGTGTTATTTTGACAACATTCATGTATAACTATATTTTATATAATATTCATATATGTCTTATAGGTAAGGTATTTATTTTCTAGTATACTTGAATAACCAGCCGATTTTTCTTACTTTTGATGGTGTTTCGTGTCAGTATATAAAATATTTTATGTATTACATAGGCCATGTGTTTTAGTGTTACTGAACTCCAAAAATGGTGGCAACTACTTTACACCAAAAGTAGTGTAAAGGAACATTCCTGGTGTTTGGTTACACCAAGAATTATCCCTGGTGTTTGATTACACCAAAAATTATCTTTGGTGTTTCACTACACCAAAAATAATGGTTGGTGTTTTACTGCACCACTTTTGGTGTGAAGTAGTTGCCACCATTTTTGGTGTTGTGTTACACTAAAATTTTTTACAGTGTACTAGTGGGCTTCTCACCCTGCTCATTGACGCTCGCCCATCCCCATAAGTATTGCGTAGCAATCTTTTCAGGTTTGCTATGCAAACTCTGCTCGCTTCTCTCGCTACAGTGAGGACATTTTGCATCCTAGAAAAAATTATTTATGTATGGATTAATAGATTTGTTTCCAACTCACCATAATCGACCAACCGCTAAAAGCTCGCTAATAGGAAAAAGAATTTTCCAGATTAGATATACTTAAACTATTTTTTATTGTGTATTTGTAGTTAAAATGAGTTTTAAAAATGTTTAATTTAAACTCACTTTTTGCAAAAAGTATTATTTCACATAATTTAGATTTTTACCATCTCAAAGCACAAACTATTTTTCGTAAAGTTAGTAGCCATTTTTTTTTTAAATTTTATTTCTTAATCCCTTTTTATTCCCGACTTCAATAACATATATATGTTTGGAAAGTGAAATCAAATAATCCATCGTTTACCATGGATGTCAAATATTATAGCTAAATAACGCGTTTTTTGGAAGCCGCACAAGAGAAATATTCATATAGATACATTGCTCCGTTTAACAGAGATGAAAATAAAAAAAAATCCTCTCTGTGACAACAACAAAAAATTGCAAAAACAACGATTCAGTAATTCCACTAGATTATTTTTTGATAATAAAGGTTCATTTTATTCTTCTGTGCATTTATTAAAACATCTGAAGATACTTGATATTACGGCTCTTCAAAACAGAGTAGCGCTTTCGGTACTCACTTTCATCGAACTAAATCAGCTACTTCAGTTGGCTGTATGAATCATTTTCAGTCAATATATTAACAATATTTAATCGCACCAATATACGCACTTCTGAATCTCACTAGTAAAATCTACAACTATTTTAAAGTCAGTCTTGTTTGTATCAGCTCTTCGAAGCAATATTTGACGAAAGTTTCGAATCTAAAGGAAATTGGAAAACTTTTGAAGCTTTAGAAAAGAGCACCGGGGCTGAATATCTTTCGTTGCAATAATTTATTGACGTTGACAATCACATGCATTGAAGTTTCCGGATAACGCTTTCTTTCCTTTAAACACAAGTTTATGCGAACTTCGTTGAAAAGTCGATAGTTACAGTTAATAAAGCTTGAAACGTTGCTTGCTTTGCCGCCTGCTTTTAAAGTAATGGACTTTTAAGAAAAGTATTTGACTGCTGATGGAAAAGCACAAATTTGTCCGACAAGTGAGACATTTCGGTGTCAGTTCCGATACTTCGCCGCTCTTCATAAAAAAAGAAGCATTTGAACGGCCATGACTGAAGCTATTAACTTAGAAGGAAAAGTAAAACCAGAACCTCAATACATCATCGCTCCTCTGACCATCATCTTCCAGATTCATCATTTGTTTTGTTTCCGTCTTAGGAAATGGATTCCTCTGCATGTGTTTGGTAACTGTCTGTAGTTTTTTAATATTTCTGTTGTTGAGGAAAAATGTGAGAACAACAAAATATTTAGCGTGTTAAAAAGAATGAAATGTTATAATTTGTCTGGAGGAGTCTATACTCTTCTAAAAAAGAAAATTCAGAAATCTGTGTTCTTTTGAAATTCAAAATTCTGAAACTCATATCCGTTTGTGTATAACGCAATGGATACTCTTTATATATAAAAAAGGTAATATTATAGCTATCATGACTGAAACCATTCAATTAGAAGGAAAAGTAAGATCAGAACCTCAATTCATCGTCATTCCACTGACCACCATTTTCCAAATGCTTTGTTTATATTGTCTTCGAAAATGCATTCCTTTGCTTTCTGTAGTTTTTAATGTTTCAGTTGCTGTTAAAATGCAAGAATTGCAAAATATTTAACGAGTTAAAAAATGAAATGGTATAATTTATCTGGAGGATTTTTTATTCTCCTACAAAAGAAAATTCTGGAATCTATATTCTTCCAAAATATTTGGCGAGTTAAAAAAAAGATTGAAATGGTCTGATTTATCTGGAAGACTTCATATTCTTCTACAAAAGAAGATTCGGGAATCTATGTTCTGAAAATGTAAATCCTGAAATCCACCTTCTTTTATATATAACACAATGAATATTCTTCCTTTCTTTGCAAAAATACGTAGCATTAAAGTGGTCTTCATTGAAGCCATTAACTTAGAATTAAAACTAAGACAACAAGTCTTAATACATCATTTTCCAGATTCATCATTTGTTTTGTCGTTATCCTCGAAACTGGATTCCTCTGTATTATATGTTTGTTCTCGGACTGTATTTTTTAATTTTTAGGTTGCTGCTTAAAAATTCGAGAAGTGCAAAATATTTAGCATATTACAAAGAATGAAATTATATAACTTATTTTCACTGTTTTTCACCAAAAGAAAATTCAGAAATCCTTCTTCTTCTGTGTATAGCACAATGAATAGGGCTTTGAGACTATTATGTCCAGGATGTTGATTGAAGTATTATCTTTCAAGGATTTCATCTCTTATAAAGTCAGTGATAAAAATAAAAAAATTATACTAAATCTACTGTATGACCCGCCTGAAATGGATACCGTTATGTAACCGGAGAACCGCTTCGAGAGCAAATTAAAAATTATCCTTACTTTATTTTCGAACAGGAGGTAATGCACCCTGTTGGACGTCATTTCTTATAATAGTACCCTGCTTTTCCAATACATTTAGTCCAGCAGTTCACAAACTTTTGTATTTCCTGGGAGAAGAAAATTCTGGGTTGATCGGACAACCTTTCTTGTATAATATGTTCCACATTTTGCATAATATGCTCCGCAGAAGAACGATGTCCGATTAATGTATGTTTCTGAGATCAATGGAGTTGGATAGAGTGAGATCTTGTCTGCAGTAAGGATGTTCTAAGACATAGAAATCCAAACGAATAATGGCTGCAAGCCTGTGTCCGGAAGTGAATGGCTTGCAATGTCACGCAACCACGCTGTACTCCTTCAGCAATATGCTTCGGCTTTCTTGTAGATTGTGAGTTTTACTGTCACTCTATTGTCCCTGCAGCACCTTCCAACCAGAGAAAAATGATGAGTGCCCACTGTCCCTTCTTGCTTCATATTGCTAGTGCTGCAGCCATTTTTATCTTTCAACAAAATGGAAACAATTGGCACTACTACAATCAAAATACGCTAAAGTGAATGCAATTATACAAATTCATATGCAAAATATATAATAAAATTCAAATTTATAATACAAATTCGTGTTCATCTCTTTGCGTTCATAAAGTTTTAATCACTCATATAAACTATCGTTTTATTTTACTGAGTACTTTTTAATATCTGTCGTTCATTGTTTTAATTTCCTTCTACCCTGCTATTACTTTCAATTCTGCTTGGTGCATCATAGACGAAATTGATGGCTCTTGCGCCACAAAACACATGAGCAATTATACAAGCTCTACGCATGCGTGTTCAGCATCCAAATTCGTCATTGGAACTAATATTTCTGGCTAACGTGCGGATAATTTTTGACTTGCCTAAGTATTCACTTTCAACACCGCTCGGCGTCAATCAGCTTACTAGCTCTCACTGCGGACAAAACTTAAAGAGATTTAAAGACGTTCAAAAACAATCCAAAAACGTTCAAACACATTCATAGTCTTCTCAGCACCTCCTGGTAATTATACCTCTTCTGACAAGATACGGCGTCACATAGAATCATCTAATACATTCTCTATATCTCCTTTCCTAAAAGAGATGGTACCAAAATTCAAGCATATTCGAGAACATTTACTTTGGTTGCCAAAGTCGCCAAATCGTCGCAAAGTTTGTCGCTAAGGTCAGGGAGCACAGACTTGACCGTCCCGATAACTAGTAAAACTCTGTAAATTTCTTTTCCCAACCATAAGACTAATATGACAGGAAAGCGACATTACAATTTTGTAACAATATTTAAGACTATAAAGTAGAAATTAATCAAAACAAAAAGGTTTTAACCCGCGAGGACGAACAAGGGGTGTATCGACACCCCAAGCAAGTAAAATGTGAAAAATATCCACTTCCCTTTAGTTGAAATGAGTCAAATCCCTGCTACCTGCCTTTAAGGTCACCTTCAACTGACGGAATGTGTTTCAAGAAAAATCCTTTATTTTTTAAATCAGAATTGAGCTTATGGGGTTTTGATCAACCCCTTGCGTGTCATCGCGTTATGTTTCTTTGTTCAATTGAGTGATCGTATTAGGGACAGAAAAATAATTTTTCTCTCTATTTAAGTTTTATTGATGAAATATGTGGGTTCGAGAATATTTTATATTTTTAAAATGGAGATTTTTCCGGATACAAGAGTTTGAAACTGAATAATAGTGTAAGTAAAACTTTTGCAAAGAGAATGATGCAAAAGTTTTATCATTCTGTACGTAATGTAACTGTTTTCATATGGTACATGTCTTATCCACTTTCACAAACACTATTGGAAGAACAGCTTCAGACTGTAGAAACAATTAAACAATTCTGAAAAATGAAAACGTATTACGCCCTAAATTTATTCGATCTAAAGGCCCATCAGAATTCTTATTTAAATTGCTAAAAATATGGTTTCCTCCGTACCTTAAGAAATTAGAAACAGTATTTTTCTATCCAAATTGTATAAAGATTATAATATTGATGATACTTTACTATAAAAAATTTTGAAAACATGTGTGTAAGACATATAGTTTTCTTATGTGTTCGCAATGCTTTGAATAATATAATGCATTATTTATTTAATTTTTTGTCTAAGAATTTGTTCTTATATAAAGATAAGTGTTTGCACGAATCATTTGGAGCAGATATAACATAAAAATGTTGATAATTTTGCTTAAATGGCGAAATAACGATTGGAGTGTCGCAACACCCCTTTGCGCGTCTTTGTGTTACTTTCCTTAGCGCGTGTCCTCCCGGGTTAAAAACCAGCTTTTATACAGAAACCAATATTTTTTTAAATCAAAAATATGGACGTCACATCAAAACCGTAAAAGCCTGAGTAGTTCAAAAAATTACTATAATTTTCAGCGCCTCATGATTTTACAATTTTTGTTTACTAAAATGTTTCCCTATTTTATATTTTAAAAATATTTTCTACTTCTTAGTTCAAAAAGCCCTGTTTTCATAAGCTTTTTAATTTGAATATTTGTCATACTCTCTATTTTATAAGTAAAGAATCCGATGAGTTCCGAGGTACTCTTTCGGCACTTTTCCACATCCACTCGAAGCATTTTCAACAAGTGTCAAGCGATAACTGACCAACTGCCTCACAAGAGGCCGGCTTGAGGAATTCTAGTTACGGCTTTCCCGTTCACAAACCCAAAACAGTAACCTTCAAGTAACAAAAATGTGGAAATGAAAACAAAATGTTAAAAGCGTGAGGTGATGAAAATTGCGACGATTTTCTTTCCACGTCCATATTTTTCATAAAAATAAATTTATTTTCTATTTCTGAGTTCTCTAACAAAAGCATGTTTTTAAAAAAGTTGTTTTATTTTGAATATTTGTCTTACTCTTTATTTTATTAGGGAACAGTTGCAAATGGTAAAGAAATCAGGGGGGGCCTAGAGCCTCTCTTTCGGTAGTTTTCTTCTTCCACTCGAAGCATTTTAAACAAGTGTCAAGCGATAACCGACCAACTTCCCTCACAAGAGGCCGGCTTAAGGAATCCCAGTTACGGATTTCCCAATCACTAACCCAAACCAGTAACCTTCGAGTAACAAAAATTTGGAAATGAAAACAAAATCTTAAAAGCGTGAGGTGATGAAAATTGTGACGATTTTGTTCCCACTTCCATATTTTTCATAAAAATAAATTTATTTTCTATTTCTCAGTTCTCTAACAAAAGCATGTTTTAAAAAAGATGTTTTTTATTTGGCGTAATTTTTATTTTATTAGGGAACAGTTACAAATGGTAATGAATCTAGTGGATTCAGAGTCTCTCTTTCGGTAGTTTTCAACCTCCAATCGAAGCATTTTAAGCAAGTGTCAAGCGCTAACTGACCAACTGCCCTCACAAGAGGCCGGCTTAAGGAATCCCGGTCACGGCTTCCGTAATTCCGACCGCAAACGAGTAACTTTCCCAGAGGGGGATGGTTGACGAATTGCAGATGATCAGAACATCGCTAACAGCCGACCGGGGAATAAAATCTTTCGCTGCGCAGCAATTGTAATTACGGGGGACGCAACCACTTCCAGGCCTGCATTTCACATCTCGCGGATCATTACTGTTAGCGCCCAGAATGACCAGATTTGATTCGCCTCTATCTTGTTTTGATGTAAATGGCTAATTTCGTATGTACCTTAGTGCTATTAAGAGACCGATGAGGGAAGGCAACTGTTTTCCTTAACTCCTTCCTTGACGGCTTAGGGGGGAAGTCTGCAGACTGAAACCGACGCTCGATGGAGTAGTTAAATATTTATGTTTCTTCTTTATTTAATTAGTTGTGTGTGGTGTCAGATGGCGTCGGATGTTCCAACCGTAAGCCGAGATATGTAAGTGAATAATTGAGAGCAAGAGGCTGTTGAGAGAGAGAGATATTTGGCTGGAATATGATATTCCGAGAATTTTTAAATTCGTATGTGTGTGGAAGATGCTTAAAATGTGAAATGGGTAACATTGACTGGTCACTTGGAAAATGAAATTTCAGAATCTATTTATGAATATAAGAAAGAAGAAACCAGTGATATGATCCAACGGCAAGATTTAAAAGTGGACTAAATTTCAATCCATTATATGGCATATCCAAATTGGGTAATTTTTATACATCGCTTAACTTCAGAGAGATTCAGTTTTATACAGAAAGTTACCACCCCAGGAGGCACCACGAGTGCGTACATGAGAAATTGCGCGACTCATTATACTGGTTCTCACTCCGACTGGTGGTACAATAATAGTGGTGCGGTCGTGTTGACCTATCTCCGATGACGGAACGTACCTACTTTCTGCGAGGGTTGGTATATGAACCGGTGATAGCTATTTTGTAACTGACCACAGTGCCCGTATTTCTACCTCACTTTTCTAGTTATACAGGTACGTTAATATAGCATAGTGACATCCCTAGTTCAAAGCACAAGAAAATGGAAAATGGAATATATTTCGGACCTGAAACTTTCAAGGAATATTCTAAAGAAAAAGCACGACTCTACCAAAAGATACATGCATAACATATATTATCACTATGTTAGGATGACGGATCGCTTCCCGATGTCGCCTTTCTGTATAAAACAAGCCAAAAGGCCATCTCTTAGTTGTGAAAAATAAAGGCATAGTAAAACTTCGATTAACCGTCGCCGTCTGGACTAGGGCTGGGACGGATGACCGAATAGACGGATAAGAGAAATATCTTTACACACATTTACAGTAACGTGATTTCATTGTTGGCTTGAGACGAAAATGAAAATAAAATCTTTTGAAGGTGGATATTACATGAGAGAGAGAATTGCATAATGTATTTAATTTTTCAAAAAGATCAATAAGAACTTCAATATAAGTGTAGTCATGTACAGAAATTAATTCAAATAAGGCCACAGAGGGAATATTATTTATCCATTTTAGAACTCCGAGGGCGAGTGGTACTTTGAAAAAGTTCGCCATTCGAGTTCCCTTTCATTTTTTCCATTTTATTTGTATAATATTAATGTGTTACAATTTTTATGTTCTTATTGTTTGATTGTATCTTAATTGGTTATTTGATTATAGACAATATTGTTAATGCAATAAATGGATGCTGCTGCGTTGCGCGCAAAAGGTATATTGTTATTGATATTGTTTACTTCTTCTGGTTCTACTGTAATTTCTTTATTGTATAATTAAAATAACTATAAACCTAGGTTACTTCAAAATAATCTGTCATCTCTGACGCAATGACGGATAACCGAAACTGACGGTTAAACCAATGACGGTTAATTGAAGTTTTACTTATCTTATATCACAGGCCTACAGCCTCATAGATCTTATACTATGGCAACGTGCCATCAGCCACGATCGGCACTTATAAGGCAATTCGGAAAATAAACTCAACAAATGCCAACACTCGAACACCACATTCACCGAGTATTTCCCCAAATCACTTTTTTCTTTTTCTGAACTCAAAATGCTGCTTCGTGGAAGGCATTTCGAATCGATTAAAGGCATAGAACAAAATTCTCCGAAGGAAGTGAAGTCTATTCTGGAAAGTACCAGCCTATGTCTATAATTAGATCTATGGCAATATATAGTGCTTGAAATAGGAAACTGCTTTGAAGGTGAAAATAAATTTTAATTATTACATAAATATTTTGTACTTTATCGTACAATTACAGATACTTTTTCGGTAGAATGTATATCTTAAAGACCAAAACTTCTGCAATTAATTGGTTTTCAAACAATGCCCTGTTCTAACAATGCCAGATGAGTTATTAGTTATAGATGCAGAATTTTCGAATTATTTTTAAATCCTGAATACAATACCATAACTTTTATAATGTCATCAAACCTTTATAACCCCAGTATAGAGTTCAAAGAATATTATTTCAAAATTTGGAAGGCTCAAAACGCCAAAATTCATCGAAATCTTGAGGTCCAAACTTTTGATAACACAAAATTCGCACTTGCATATGATGAGGAAACTAACGAAAATAAGATTATATAACATAGAATTCCTTTTCTTTTTTACTCAAAATTCTCTCTAAACAAAAATTTTTGAAAAAATAATTGGTTAAAGTAGCAACGGCGAGAAAACTGCCTATAAAAAACTTACTATTCGATTAAAAAAGAATATTTCTGATATGTCGGAAAATCATGAAAATTTGTATAAAAATTTTCGACTAAAGAATTCTTCTCAAGGAATGTACTAATAGGAAAGAAAAATTAGAAAAGGATATATCAGCGTAATAAATTCCGAATTCCTCTATGTGAAGAAAGAACTTCGCAAGTTTTAGGAAAATGGCGTCATAGAGTGCTCGGTTTGTGATGCCTGACTGCATATTCGAAACTTTACTAGTTTCGTGGTATCTGATAATTATATTTACGGTAGATACTAGTTATATTAATAGTAGAACCTCGCGAATCCGAACAAATTGAGGCTGACCTGTGTTCGGATTTCGTGAAATTCGGATTATCCGGAAAATTCGGTAAAATACTTTTGATGTACCAAATGTAGCAGAGTATTGACTTTGGGTATTCTGTGAAAGAGTACGGAAAGAGCTAGTTGCGATTCGCATCGTCGAATGGGTTTAGTTTCTTACGTCAACAGCAGATAGTCGACTTTGTTTCTTCTAATTAAGCTGCTGTATTCATTTAAATACCAATCAAAAGTTTCTTTTAAGATCGAAATATCCATTATCTTTGTTTCTGATTCCTAATTGTTATTTTCCTTCATTTTTAATAACAAATTTTCAAAAATTAAAAATAAAGGGATGTTTGAATTATCCGAAATTTCGGATTCCTGAGGTTCCACTGTATAAACACGCAATATCTTCTTAGGAACAAAAGTCACATCAACACGCATTCTTTTCACAAAAATTCTATCCCTCTTTCTGCTATGATGAAATAAAAAAAAAATCCGACAAATTTCCATTTAATTTCCGTCTTCGTATATTTATGGCTGACGCAGAAACTCTTCCTGCACAACTAATTTTCCTGCCCTCCAAGCACGCTTTGCAGGGAAGCAAACATTAAACTTCGTGAGCTGGATTAGCGTCGCCTATGACCAAAGGAGCTTGTTTAACGCATCCTTGGAACGATACACCCACAAGGGTAGCTAATCCCGTCTGTAAATTTGCTCAGGGGGTGTCCTCCTTCCTCCTCCACCCCTTTTTCCAATAACGTTGATCACCACTTCATCAACATCAATCGCCCAATCTTCGTCTCCTTCGGTCCCGCTCTTCTATCAATTAAGTTTCACCCCCCGGCTGCACTGAAAGATGCATAGATTGAAACTGGGATATTCATTAAACTGAAGAGGATGGATGGCAGTCGGGACGTCCGGGTCGGGCTCTTCGGGGCAAATAGGGGAAGAAAAGGCCAAAAAAAAGTACCGCAAAAAAAGAGCCATGTTTTTATAAAAAATGGACTGAATTAAAACGTTTAGAGGTGGTTCAATGTCAAACACAATTTAACCCACTCAAGATTAGGAGGTTCGTAATATACGGTTCTTATCGTCCAGATTTTTTTTTGTTTTAAAAATGTTTTAATAATAATATACTTAAAAGAGGATAAAGAGGGGGTACACGAGAGTTTCGGGACACATTTATGTTTCACGGCTTTTCTTATCTTAAATGAGAGCACATTTCAAAAAGTCTTTTTACAGATAGAAAACGCGCCGTTACGGTGGTCTAGGTGGCCGTAAATTATTGAAAATCTTCCATTTTTGAGAGCCATTTATCTGCGAAAATATTAAAGCTAGAAGAAAAATAAAATAGTTTATTTATTGGGAATTTTACGCTCTTGAACTTGTGAATTCACATGTGGTGTGAAAACTGGATATTTTTTAGATATTAAAAAAAAACTAAAAATGGAAACCAGAAAACGCACATCGGCTTCTGCCGATCTGTAACTATTGCGTACGGAATTATCTTTCTGTAACAAATTCAGAAAACCACAACGCCTAGCTACTTATCGAAAAAAACTTTTTTATTTGTTCTCTCATTTTAAAAAAACCGTAGTGGTAACATTATTATTTTTTTCATTAATTTTTGGATGTGTTCCACATTTCTCGGACAACCTGTATTTATGAAGCGAGGTATTAATTATGAGTAAAATATATGTAAAACTTATTTGCTAATATACCATTTGTATCACAGCTTTTCAGAAAAATTTTATTACGACGAACTAACACATACACTGAAGCTCATAAACAACAGAAAGAAAAAGAATAAGGGATAAAAAAAGTAAATTCGAACTACTTGTCCAAAACATCGTAGCATAATAGATTTAGGCTTTATTTGTCTGATTTGATGGCATCAGAAGATGCATTCTATAAGTAACAACTTTTTAAATCACATAACTTACAGAAATAATGCCATCATGTTAATAAAAGAGAAAGTGGAAATTCTACTTTGGAGTTACTGTTCCAGTAAAACATTTTTTCATAACTTTAATATTGGCAAAAACACACGAATGAAGGTTGTGATGAAACAGTAAAATTGGCGTGAATCTCATTACAGCAAAAAAAATATTGTTACAAATTAAGTTTAAAACTAATTTTGAATAATTTCTTAAAACTCGAGAGAAATTGTGAGGAAATGGAATTAGTATCACTGAAAGGCTAATTGTTTGAATTTCAAGATGGCGCAAAAATCGTTTTTGCGATATCATGCTTCGGAGTTATTGTGGGGAACATTGAAATTTCGTTTAGTTTTTAATTAATTAACAATCTGGTTGAAATTTTGCGATCATTAAAACGTAATTAAGAAGTGTTTAATATTTGCAGCAACTCTAAAATATTTTGCATCATTTTCAGAGTTTCTTCACTCTCACGAATGTCGTTTGTAAAAAATTAAATCGTCCAGATGTTTAGAAATTAATATTTATCTCTTCACGCGTATATTTACTTTAGTTACCATATCTAAACTAAATTATATATTTCAGACAGATTGCCATCTAACCCATTTTTTGCTCGATGCGATCCATACTGACAACGTATTTGTGTTTCAAAACAGCAAATGTGGTTATTACAATAGTTATAAAGGGCTTTTAATTGGGGTAAATTATATGAGGGCTGTTTCTTAAGTAAGGTTCGTTTTGAAATACGAGGATGGATACAAATAAAAGGTTATAAGTATCAGAATTTGAAAAGTATTTATTGTGGAGGGAATATTTTTCCCTAGATTGGAGACAGATGGTGCTAGTTGTCGTACAGTGGTTGCACGGGTAGGTAGCGTAAGTTCGCAGACGCTTCAGAGCGATTGAATGACAAGACGTTTAGAAAAGTGGTTTCGCTTGTGTCAATTCAACAAGGTTATATGAAGCCATCCGATGCAAACGCCCTGACGTGTTGAGTGATGGTGACATCCTCCTGTATGGAAATACCATATTGCTCAGAAACTCAAGAATTGCTGCGAAAGTTCAAGTTGGAAATATAGTGTCACCCCATACAGCTCATATTTGGCACGAAGTGACTATTTCCATTTTCCTAAAATGAAGGAACACTTATTTGGCACGAGGTTCTCTTCAGACAGCGATGTGAAAACAGCTGCCGAGACCTGGCTCAATAGGCAGGGACGGGATTTCTATCAAGCCGGGTTAAACAAGTTGGTCCCGCGTTCAGATAAATGCCTAAATAAATTTGGTGATTATGTGGGAAAGTGATCACCAAGTATGCCTCTTAATTCCCTTTTGTATTTTCTGTCGCCAATGGTCGCCAATTCTTAACAGTTGTTTTACACTTAATCAGTGTCTGAATTCCTGCCACTTAGGGAGGTCTTTTATGGACGAAGAGGTGAGCGTTGCGGTAAAACCTAAACTAACAAAACACCCTGCCTGTCTCAAAAACACAGTTGCCAGGATTTTGCGATAGATTGCAAATGGACAATTAGAATGCGATTCGATGTCGACGTTTACCATGACCTTCTTGAACAATCTCATCCATTTTCTCACTTTACTGTCTCTCCCTGCATTGTCACTGAATACTTTGCATGTCCGGTAATGCATATCCGCAGCTTTAGTTTTTCTTGCTGTTAAAAAACAGATGATTGATCATATTTCATAGTCGGCGGCAGCTCGATTTTCTTAAACATTTTTACCTCATATTACGAAGCGAGTAGACTGTTTCAGTCTACTCGCCGGCAGTCTGTAGTCCTCGTACATTGAATTTCAGTGAGTGAATAGACATTAAATTCAGTGATAATTGAATATATTGAGAATCATAGTGCATTTTGCAGGAGGTAAATGGATGTGACATCACAGAATAGAGCAAGATAATGCGCTGTAAGATGTTAGATAAAATGTGCAGATACTTTTGGCACGTCGCTGTAGTTTCCCGTGATTTGACTTCATTGGAAACCTGCAAGGGCTCTGTTACAATTAAAATGAGTATTTTAAATTAAATTTCTTACTGCATTGATGCATCAAATTTTATTTTAATATATAGCAATAAAAGGAAGTATAAACATCAAAAGAAACCATTTTTATAATAGATGTAGATTTCTCATCGCAAAATAATGACGATGAACCAGATCTAAAAGGAATGCATCAATTGCTGTAATGCTGCAAATAAAACAGAACGACAGGAAAGGCCTGGAATGTTCAGCGTAGTACATCCATGTGGCTTCTTTCTCGGAAAATCGTGCTTTATCAAGATACAGGAGCCGATGAATAATCAAATACGCCGAAGATCTCATTCCGACTGCATTAATCCAGCATTCCAGAGTTTGCTTCCAACGGGAAACGTGCGCCGCATCTTCGGATATAAATTACATTTCGACATCAACGGCCGAAATTCTGCAAAGAATGTCGCCATTTTGGACATTTCTTGGGTTTTGGTAAATTGCTTCGATGCTGTCTTTGAATTCGAAAACAGTAAGTTTAAAAGAAATGTATGTAGTATTTTTTTTTGGTTTTTCGAAGTCTTCCAAGTTTGCTTTTAAACCGGTAATCGATATTTTTGTTATTTGTTAATTTAAAAAAGGAATGTTCTTCGTTTGACTTCCTCGTATACTTCTATATAAGAGTGTCACTTATAAGGTTTGGTCAAAAGCGATTTTGTTTGCCTGGTATGCAACCAAAATTTGTTATGGCCATCAATAATAAACCTTCTTAAAAGCACCCCAAATAACTTTTTCACTGAAGGTTAGTTTCTGATGATAATTTTGAGAATTATTACCGGGAAAAATTATGCTTCCCCTATCCTGAGATTCATAAAATGGCTCTTTAACGATTACACAAATTTGAGTGTTGTGCTATTTTAACCTCTGACTTCCACATTTTAATATAAATATTTATTTCTTCTTATTTCAATCACAATAATTTACACAAAAAACGCTTACCAAATTTTTTCACCAGACGAAGAGGCAACACGCAATAGCTAAAAATTAAAATATCTTTAGTTACATGAGTGGCCAAAGGCAAATAATAAATGCAATAATTCAAAATAATTGCAATATTTTTATCTACTGTGAATGTCAATGCGCATTTAAAAAGCTTGATATGGGTCTTTTTTGGATTGTTTTGTAGAACAAAAAGAAAATCGAATATGGGTTTAGGGAACGTATCATTTCCTATTGGCTGATTTCGTCCAAGTTTTAGTTGATATAAACCAAACTTGAATGAAAACCATTGGCTCAAGGACCATCTCTCCAAGGTCTTTACACAATGATGCAAGGACTTTGCAACCATTGTTTTAAGGACCATATGTGAGATTTTACGCATAGAACAGGCTGCGTGTGTGAATTATCATGCTTACGTACTCACACACAACTCCGTCATTATATTCGTACCTTTGTAATCATTACGATTATTCAGCAGTTGGATAGGTATGAGAACATGCTCACAGGCATAATTACGCAATATAACGGACATGAATCCAAAAGGTTGTTTTGGACTAGTGAATGAAAAAGTGTCAAAATATCGAGATTAAATTTGTTGACGATTTCTGTGTACTAGAAAGCAAAATGCATCTTTTTCTGATAAATAAGTATTGTGTCATATCACCAAGTTTTAGAATTGAGTATGTTGATGGAAAAAAGAAAAACTTTTGGTATAAACATCAACGTATTCCTTCACCTGTGCTCATCTGTTTCATCTTCTCACCCTGTAATTTGATTCATGAAAAATCGCATAGACATCTACCGCTAACTTGAAGATTCAATTTTTAAATGTTCTTCTAAGAAACTTTAGCAAAGCATGCATCTCCGCACATTATTTTTTAGCACAAAATAAGATTTATGAATGGTTTTAAAGTTTGAGAACAAAGTGCCAGAATGCTTGTTTTGGTAATTTTTTTCCTGTAAAAAATTTATAACATCGAGACGAATATTTAGCAAATTCCATCCTAGTGACTGCTAGAACAATTATATATGTTGCTTACAAAGTATATCTTCATCATTTAAAGTTTTATGATTTTTAATTATTCTCTAATCAAAGCGATTCTTGAGATGGAGTGTCACTGTTTCTAAATGGCATGTTGGCAAATGCAAGATGAAATAAGTGGCGAAAGCTGGCTTATAATCGCAAATACTATCACATTGAGTTTCCTAATGTAAAATGATGATGAATAAAAAATATGCATAACAATATATAAAATATATTTTGTAATAGTAATTGAAACGTACTGAATATGCAGTCAAAGCCCGCTATCCCCAACGGATCGATCCAGAAGTTCGCTATAACCGAAGGTTCACTATATTCGATTTTTCAAATACTAGAAACACAAGATTTCTTATAATCCTTAATAAATTTCTGAGTTGAACAAATTAATTACACTAAACTGCAATTAGTACTGGGCTATCAAAAATTCAAATAAATATTTTTTCTTAAAAGATTAAGCTGTAAAATTAATTGCACTTGCATTTATGTCTCTAAATTATGAAAATAACTAACGATTTTTCTTTAAAGAAAGTGAAACTAAACTTGAGAAGTGGAAATTTTGGTTCATTATATCCGAATTCGTTGCTTTTAAAGATCGTTACAAATATTTAAAATACATTAGTGGAATAGGAATTCGAATGGGGCCATTTGAAAAGTTCGTTATAACCGAAGAATCGTTGTATCCAGGGTTCTTTATACCTGTGTTTGATTGTATAATGATATTTCTGTTACTTCATGGCATATTATTCGTATTAGTGTTTCTTAAACATCGATAGCATCGACAGTTTCAAAACAATCGATACTATGGATAGCATAGTTTTTTCCCGGACAATACTATCGATAGGCGCATTTTCAGTCGATAGTTTAGAAACTATCAATAGGCGCATTTTCAGTCGATAGTTTAGAAACTATCAATAGGCGCATTTTCAGTCGATAGTTTAGAAACTATCGATAGTTCCAGTCGTTTTAAAACTATCGACTGAAAATGTGCATGTCGATAGTTTGAGAAAGTCGATAGTTCCGAAAATCCGATAGTATCGATATTCTATCGATGTTTAAGGAATACTAATTCGTATTGAGATCGGCCCATTTTTGAGCTATCGTGTTTTCAAACAGTCAGAAAAACCCGTCAACGGACCAAAAATACTTTTTCAGGTGTGGAGATTCATTAAAATCGCGTGGTGGGAGTTTTCGACAGTTGCAATACTTTCTCTTTGTAGTATACAAGAAAGCAATAACAAAAAAACAAAAAAAATTGTGGTCACATTTTGGTATATATTTTACCAGCTATGATGATTAACCAATTCTATGCAATGCATACCGCTATTAATACTCAGTTATTATTCTCGAAATTTTCAGAGAAATTGGAAATATTCTAATATAGTAACTAAAAATTCTTTCAAATCCATGATTCGCATGCATGCTTAATAAAATCCCGTCTACAACTTGAGATTCTGTGCATTATTCATTTCAATTTGTATTGCTTTTTGTAAGAAAATATATGTTCTGCTTCATATTTTTATAAAGAAATGTGCTAATAAATTCTTTAATTTCTCCTCTTTGAAATTTGTCTTATTTATCGTCCGAAGAAATATTCATTTAGTTTGAATACAATACAACTGCCCGAATATGTTTCATGATTTAAAAACATTCGATGGTTAAGTATAAAATTAGATTCAGTACCACTTTGTCCGAAGAATCTCTTTTACGCTTTTGTATAAAAAGTAATGTAAATTGGATATGAAATGAATATGCTTTTTTCGCTATTATAAGCTTATTTTTTATTAAATGCACAAATTGTCTTACATTCTAAGAACTTCTGAATTTTCAAGCTCTTTACAGAATTCAGTTGGCTGATTTTTAGAACATGATACTTTTAATTTTGCAATTTAGATAAAATTTTAATACATGGATCACTCGCAGCAGAAATGAAAAAAGTATTTTTCAAGTTCATATCGGTCACTTCTATATATTTTAGTAAAATGTAACCTTTATTTAAAAAGTACCTTTCGCATTTAAATCCAAAAACACGAGCATAAGCAAAATATGGAAGAAAAGCATTAAACTTATTTTTCTCAGATTTATAAAAATATGTCAGCACAAGTTGAACAGAAGCTCTCAAAATAAAATATTGGGATTTATTTTATAAAATATGTTGGGAAGTATGTTACAGAAAGAATCAAATTTTCCATCATCAAATTAAGCTATATTCAACCTTCTAAAAACCAATTATTTAAAGTTTTAAGAATTATATCAGTTATCGTCTATTCCTTGAGAAAATCTTGGCTAAGTACTATAGAGTGTTACCTAATTCATTTATTCTTCAAACTGAAATATCTCGCATATATAAAGTTTAAATGAAAATACCGGTAAATAAAATGTACATTATTTACTTCGAAACATTAATTTGAAAATATTCCTTCAGACGATAATACCTTCAGACGATAATAAGTTTGCATTCTTCTCTATAAAAAAATCAGACTTCATATTTCCAGTATACCGAATATTGAAAATCCATTCATATAATTTCACGGGGTAAAATTTCAAATTCGAAACAATCAAGAGAATATTAAATTAAATTAATAACAAACAAGAAATTTTGTTATGGTTTAATTTTTTTATTCAACTGAATTAAACAATTTCTCAAAAGAATTTGTATTCACATCGCCTTTTTATCTGATGATGATGTATATTTTAACATAAACAAGTTATTGCTTGGAAGTATGGAAGAAATCTTAGTAGATGTGTTGATTACCAGTTATTATTAATTCTTTCAAATCATTTTTACCAGTAACGATGTTCTGAAAATATTATTCTATTTAATTTATTTGCAAATGAAATCTTTATTTTCTCTGTTTATTCTAATCTGTTATTTCTATGTTTGTTTTCAGCCCCAAAGACTTATTTTTCAAACTCAGCATTCATTGTTACTAATTTCTTAGGCATGAATGTCAAAAAAATGCTCGGATCTCATACCAATATTTCGGAGGCTTGCTATTTTCCTTCATACCATGAAATTTGTAAGCCATTCACTTTTCATTTAATTATAAATTCTTCAGTTATAATTCATTAAAACGTAAAATTAAAATTTTTTGTGCATGCCATGGGACAAAGTTTAGAGTATTATCAATAAAATAGTTCCGAAAAAGTTTTAAAAAATAATTTGACGTATTTTTCAGTTTTAATAAAGCGATTTTTATTTGAATTTCCATTTTCTCTAACAAAATTTAACATTACATTAGTTTTCTATAAGTGGACTGCATATTTGACGATCAGTAACTGTCAATTAATCAAAATTTGTGTTACATCTAGGCATCAAAAGTCTTGACAGATTAAGCTCCGATCTCTTCCATATTGTTGACACACCCATTTTGAATTCTATGGATTATCCTATATCTACAGCTAGATAAATTTTATATAAATCAACAGCATATAAAATATAAACAGAAATCTATCAATCTTTCATAAAACTCATTATACCAAGCATGTTTTAAATCTTAAATTTGTAAATTTGGATCATTCTTTTATAATTTATCTAACTTTAATTAAATACTATTGAAATTTCAAAGCCGTATAGAGTTTTAGAATTATAAACTTAAATTAGCACCGAAGTTGTTTTTACCATATTCATTTCTTACATAATTTTCTAATATATAGCTTTTACTGCTGTTGAAGTTGGCCGAAGTAGCTGGGAGTAGCTCAGGAAATGAAGAAAGAAACATTGATTTTATAGATACAAGTAGTATAATATTGAAGTTGATTCTTTTATAGATAAACGCAAACATGGAAACTCGATAAGTAGAAACCTACGAATTTTAAAGAATGAATAACTGATTATTAAAAATTGAGAAATCAATATTTTGAATGTCATCGGATTTCATTTTATTCAAGAGTAGATTTTTTTTAAATTATCGTAAATTATTATTTAGAAAATTGGCAACATTTGAAGCAACATCTACCCCTTCTTTTTTCAGTTACGTTTCTATTTATTTAATTGTTATATTGCTTAAGAAATATACAACTTTACTAGCTGTAGGATTTTAAGAGTCCTAAGGCTCTTGAAAATAATATTTTAATATAAATAATCGAACTAGCTCTTCTCTACGAAAAAAGGCGTATGAAAGGAACATAGCATAAAGAGAATAAATTTTATTTAAAACACACTTTTATTAGTGCGCTAAACTGCAGATTTCTTTCTTTTTATTTTAATCGTTTGATACATTTTAATCTTGAATCATATTCCTTCTCAGATTCACTACCATCTGACACCACTGGTACAGAATATAAATTTAGTTTAAACAATGATTAACTGAAAACTGAGTTCTGAAAATATTAAAATATTTTATTGTCATCGAGAATATACAAGTGCTCGAAATTTTAATATTCCAGCATATCAGGAAGTGAGTGGAAAAATCTATCACAATATTCAATTTCTACGAACTTGAAGAAAGTGAAGTTAAATAAAAAGAATTTAACAGAAGCGAGCGGCAGAATATAGCTTTTGATATTTTTTATGATCTTATCAAACAGAAAAAAATACAAAAATTTTTAGATCCATAACAGCCAAAAAATTCCTCACGCAAACGAACAACTGTGAAAATACATATTTTAGAAACACTTGTAAAAAGAATCAGGAGATGTTCCACCAAGTATTAACAACAATCAACAAACAACTTGTTTCCTTTTAGCAAAAAGTTCCGAAGAGACGAATGCTAGATTTAAATCCTTAGATTCAGAACTCTTATTTAAAACAGTTATTTATTTTGAACGAACTGTTTTTGCTAACTTCGTTTAGTAATGATATAGGAAAAGATGAATGCTAGATTCAAATCCCTAGATTCAGAACTCTTACTTAAAACAGCTATTTATTTTGAACGAACTGTTTTTGCTAACTTCGTTTAGTAAAGATTCCTCACGCAAACATAATGAATAATGAATAATGAACGAATGCTAGATTCAAATCCCTAGATTCAGAACTCTTACTTAAAACAGCTATTTATTTTGAACGAACTGATTTTGCTAACTTCGTTTAGTAAAGATATAGGAAAAGAAGAATGCTAGATTCAAATCCCTAGATTCAGAACTCTTATTTAAAACAGGTATATATTTTGACCGAACTGTTTTTGCTAACTTCGTTTAGTAAAGATATAGGAAAAGACGAATACTAGATTCAAATCCCTAGATTCGGAACTCTTATTTAAAACAGTTATTTATTTTGAACGAACTGTTTTTGCTAACTTCGTTTAGTAAAGATATAGGAAAAGACGAATACTAGATTCAAATCCTCAGATTCATAACCGCTTTTTTTAAAAAGTGATTTACTTTGAACAAACTGTTCTTTTACGATTTTCTTAAATGACCGAAAAGCAAACCGATATCTTAAGAGTCACCGATGACCAAATATGTCCGACATCAAGGATTTGACATTAGATCTAATTCCCCTATTGAATTACGGCACGCTGTCCTATACTCACGTACGTGTACTCGGAAGGCAGGGCTTCGCCTCATAAACGACAGGATTTCAAAATGCTGTCGCCGTAAAAGTGTAAGCTGGATACCATGTCCACTTCGTATGAGACCCCGACTTTAAGACTGGGGACGTACCGAAATAAACGTCTAAAACTCGGTATTAAAACGTCGATTTGTACGTGAGCATCCAGGACCACCATTGAATCTAGTTTTTATGCCTTTAAGCACGAGAATTTAAAATATAGTTGAGTCGCTTCCACTTTAAAAATAAAATCCTACTTTTCTTCCGATGTCAGGACATTTATTTTTTTCTTTTTCTCATTCGTCGAGAAAGTGTATTGAATCCATTTATTTTCCATTAGCGTGTATGTAAGGTATGTTTCCTGAAGTATAGAATTCTGGTATTTAATTCTCTAAAAGCTTTAGCGTATACGTTTTCACTAAAGCTTCTATCATGATTCGTTAGTACGGAGTAGATTGAAGTAGTCACTTGGATCTGTTTTTTTGGAATGAATAGCTAATGGAGGATTATTCTTTGCAGCAAAATCAAATCGGGCAGAGGAAGTTATTTCTGTTAATGCGTTTGTTGTAATCTAGATTGGGAAAGCTGATTGGTTGAGTTTTTAAATGCGTTGAAAATGTAATTCTAGAGATTGTATCTCGGCAATCTGAATTATTTTTATTTTTATAAACAGATTTAATGACAGCACAGAAGGTTGCACTGTTTTATAAATGCATTCGTTAGATAGTGATTTTCTTAATTCCCGCTGTAAAACCCGCCTCGTGTCTTTTTTTCTTTATGATTCTTTGATCAACAGAATATTTATGCCTAAGCAAAAGTGTGAAATTCTTATCCTCTTTATACTTACTAGAGGTCGCCCAGCGGTCGAAATTCGACCGTAATTCATTAATTTTTTAAGTTTGAACGTTATTGAGGTTCTTTTGTCAAAGAGTATACCTCCATAATCATTGCAAATAATTTTTTTGAATTTTGTTCTATTAAGTCAGCTGCAAGCGTGTTCAAATACGTCATTATGCATTAATTTTCGAATATTTGAAAAATACGAACGATCGGAAAAATGAGATATAGCTAGGCTAAGTCACATTTAAAAGACAATAACGCGTTTTTTGACATTTACTTGGGGTTTTTTAATTGCTATACTGGCAAGGTTTCGCCTAGGCTACACAGTTAATGTCCTTATCTTTTTCAATTTATATAAAATTTAAATAAAAAATTAATACAAAAAATGAAATAAAGAATACGTGCTTTGTATTTTTTATATATTTTTTATTGAAACATTAAAAACCGGACGGTTAAAAAAATAAATGTCGTCCGATTGTTGACCACAGACTTTTATGTGTTTGACATTCAGTATGAACGTAAACAATGAATGTTTTATTTTATTTTATTTAATGCATTAGTAATACATACGATATATAAATCCCTTAGAGACAATCTCTACTCTGTGCGACTGTTTGGCCACAGACTAATGTGTGTTTGACATTGACAGATTTAAATCTTCCGCATTTTGTATTTCACTCCGAAGAGGTTTTTTTCTTTATAAATAATCTAAATAAACTCCCTCTTGGAGTGGATTTCACAGCGGGGTGGGGATTAAATCAATTACAAATCATACACTCAGCATTTCTTCCGCTAATTTTTTACAGTGTATGAACGTAAACAATGAATGTTTTATTTTATTTAATTTAATGTATTTGTAACACATATTATACATAAATTTTTCTTTCTGCACTCTTTCTCCATACGAACTTTAACTATGCCAAATCTCACACTCCTCCGTGCGCTCAATGTGCTTAAAAAGGGTACAAAGTTTTTTCTTCACGTAATTAATATATAGATCTTATTCGAAAGGTTACAATATTTTATATATTAATTCGATAGATAGTGATTTTGTTCAATTCGATGAAATGGCGTGTCTGGGGTCTTTCTCCCTTCTTTTTTCTATATATATTGTTCAAAAAGGTTCGTTGATCAACAATATATTCAGAACTGAATAGAAGTGTAAAATTCTTATGAAAACTCATTATCTTACAGTTTTTGCATTTTGAAGTTCTTCAAATTGCATGCATTGTTGCAAGTAATATTTTAATTTAATATCGAAATTTCTCATAATTATGGCATCACAAACTAAAATCTTACAAAAAAGCGATTTTCTTCTGAAAACTTCGGTTTAAATAATTTATCTAATATTACTTAGTTAACTGAATGTGTTATAAATTAAGTTTAATCCCACACAGCATAGTTTATTATTGTTTTTTTTATTTTTTAAAAACCACATTTGTGTAAATTATACAAATATGTATAAAGAATGAGAAAAAGAAATCTGAAATTATACTGGATCTCTGATGAAAATTATAAATTTAAAAGTAATTACGTAATCAACATTTCCTCATTGAAAACTTTATTACATTCAAAATGCTATAAGTAAATAAATAAATCCTAACAGAAAAAAAGGTTTTTAAATGCGATTTAGCAGCATCGAATTAATTAAGCCTTTTATACAAGTTATTTTTCAGCCATACATACTTTATTGAAAATTGTGTCCACTGAACGTATTAATAGCTTAGAATTAAATCATTACATCATAAATTAACATGAGAAAGACAATACATTAATTTTTTTGACTTGCACCACAATTTTTTGTTAATTGGTTTAGAGTATTAAAATTCTTTTGATTTATATAACTTTTCACAGTATGTTTGGTGCAACATAGCCGAACCTGGTTCTTTCGCCCAAAGACCAAACCAACTAACCTTTCATTCATTGCTCTATTGGGCACTGATCTTAAAATTCCGAACTATTTTCAAACCCTGATAAATAATAAATAATGATAAATAATCCATCAACGTATGAAAGATTTTATAATATTTAATAAACACCACTAAGGTAAAGTGACCATATTTTCTGAACTTCAATTCAGGACTTTGGGTAGAGGAAAGGGGAAATGGTATAGAGCAAGCTCTTAAAATAAATTTTAAAAATCTAAAACTAATTAAATTATTTTAAAAAAAGCAGCAAAGGTTGAAGAAGTATATATAATATATTTTGCTGTCCCGTTTGCTTATCCTTGAGGGCTATTTCGCTCCACTGGTAAGGAAACGCAGTCCTTATTATAGTAAAAGTTGGGAAGAAGAATTCTTCCCAACTTTTCAACGTTTTAAAAACCAAATCTAACTAGGAATTTTCATCATGAACTATTTATTAATAATAATAAACTGTGAGAACCATATTAGCACAAATATACTGTACATAATTATTGAAAGATTGCTCAATATTCTCAATAACGTACAATATAGTAAAGATATATCACAGCAATATTGTAGAGCATTTTGTGCCATTACGAAGCCTTAAATTGAAATCATTTAATCCGGGAGGATTTTCTTATAGAAACAAAGACTCGAAAATAAGGGCTGATTACAATAATCTAAGACGTATGGTCATTTCAATGTATACCAAAAATTATAAATGAGAATTCATTTCTACTTAATTATTTTAATTAACTTCTTAAAAAATTAAATCTAATTCAGTTGTAATACCGGCTATTTACTTATAAATAAAATCTGGCACCAGCTTGTATAGTTAATTAAATTTCTGAACACTTTTTCAATCCGGGACAAACAATTGAAATTAAGCACAGTACTTGATAATCCAGGACGTCTGGTTATCTTAGATTCAGGGATAAAGAGCAACATAAATAACCAAATTGAAGCACATGAATCAAATTCAAAACAGAAACTTTATCATCTGGAAACTACAACCGCCATCACATTAAAGAAAAAAGAGATCAGTAGCATTTAATTAGCGGACCGAAAGCTGTTCATTACGGCTTCTCTTATTTTCCTTCTCCTGGACCAGCATTACCTGGTCATTACCGACAGCATCACATCATATCATGTCGCTATAAACGGCTGGAAAATTAAAATATTACAACTGAAATTAATTTATCTCGTCTTAATGACTATTGATCATTTAAATGAATCTCTGGTGGTCATTTATATGCGAGAAGTGGCCACAAATCACGCTGCATGCTGCACAAACGCGCGATGGATCTTCAGAATACGATAAATTTCAGTTCCACGTAGCTGGAAATGTAAGGAACTTTGAAATATGTGAGGCATTGAAATATATGGCTCGAAATGTCCGAGAGGAAGGCATTTATTTATCTGCAAGGCCCATTGTTGAGAATAGCCTCTAAATTCCTCAGGTTGATTTATACGGGTTCTAAGAGGAATTGAAAGTAACTCCAGAACATTGCTCCTACGACTCGTATATTTCCCAAATTCTTATAGATCAAATACATTTTTCTTTCGGGGAATGAGAGTATGTATAGTTTTTGGAAACTCAGAGCGCGGATATACATTTGTATTGAAGAAGAAATGTTAGTCATATCGCCGGATGAATTGATTACTTGTTCCAGGAATTCGGTTGAAAGGAAGACTGAAGTTTCTTTTTGGTGGAAGTACATTTCTACTGGAAAAAAAGAATTTCATTTTAAAGCAATGTAGATAATTTGGAATTTAGTGATGCTTGTGAAATTAGTCGGTCTCTAATTATCTAAAATTCTGACAAATTGCTTTTTTCAATCAGTTGGCTCATGGCTAATTACATTTGTTGTATTTGATAGTGCATATAGTGTTCAGAAATTCAAAGCGCTGAAATACTTTTGTATTGATGAAAAATTATTAATCATTGATTAATTATTCCAGGAATTCAGTTGAATGGAAAAGAAGAATAATAACTTTTTGTAGGAAATAACTTTTGACTGAAAAGAAAGCGTTTTAAAGTTAAGTTAGTGAATTGCCGTTTAATAATAAACTGAAATTTTGACAAATTACTTAGTTAATTAGTGAGTAGCTAACAGTATTTTATGTCTAATTATGTTGATTGTTAACAGGTTACAGAACAAAGATTGGATTAGAATGGCCATGGTTTTTTTAAATTTCCGAGTGATGAAATACATTTGTATTCAAGAAGAAATGTTAGTCTTTTCGCCGGATGAATTATGTAGATTATTTGTTCCAGGCATTCAATTTAAGGGAAAATTTGAGTTCTTTTTGTCGAAAGTGAGTTTCGACATAAAAGGAAATATAGCGTTTTATAATTATGTAGATAATTTGGGATGTAGTGATGCCATGTTAAATTATCGGTTGATAATGAACTAAAATTTCGAAAAATTGCTAATCAAAGATTAGCATACTGTGATTCATGTGTAATTATGTTGGTTCTTTACTGGTTAAAGAACAAAAACTGAATTATTACAGTGAGCATAGTTTTTGGAAGTTCCGAGGAGGAAATACATTTGTGTTGAAGAAGAAATGTGTCATATCGCCGGATGAATTGATTGCTTATTCCAAGAATTTTGTTGACAGTGTAACTGGAGTTCTTTTTGGTGAAAGTAAGTTTTTACTGAAAAGAAATATGGCTTTTTACAGTTATATTGATCATTACGTATGTACAAGTTTTCGGTCAATAATGAAATGAAATTCTGACAGACTGCTTTTTGTCAGTGGATAGAAAACGGTGCAGAATATCTAATTACGTTGGTTGTTGCTGGTTATCAGAAAATAAAACTGGAATATTTGAATGAGCACATTTTCTTGAATTTTCGAATGCGGAAATATATTTGCATTGAAGAATAAATGTTAGTCATATCGCCAGATGAATTGATTACTTTTTATACGAATTCTGTTGAAAGGAAAACTGGGGTTTTTATTGATTGAAGTAACGTTTTTACTTAAAAGAAGGATGCGGTTTAAAATAATGCAGATAATTTGGGATTTACTGATGCCTGCAAAAGTCGTCGGTTGATAATGAGCTGATATTCTATATTGATAATTTTGGATTTAATGATGCTTGTAAAAGTTGTTGGTAGATAATGGACAGAAATTGAGATAAAGTTCTTTGTTATCAGTCGAATGCAAACAGTGGTTTACTGCTAATTATATCGGTCGTTTACTGGTTATAAAAAATAAATTAGAATATAATAGGGCATAATTTTTTAAATATAGATGACAATATTATAATTTTTAAGAAATTAGGTGAAAGTTCATTATTTTAAATGAAGTTATCTAATTAAATTCTAATCGAAGTCAAACAAATATAACTGTAGAAAACCAGAACACCTTCGCACACATCGATACGTTGACTTGTGCATCGAATAAAAGAATTTTTTTATATTTAATCTGAAATAAAGTCAAAGTGTAATTGCACTGCTTTTCGAGCTCGCTAACTAGCGGTCGTTGGAGGAGATAGTCAGTCCAAGTTCTCGAGTCGACGAGTAAACATGGCGTTCTGCCCAGAGTAATTGTATATTTTATATATCCTTAAATGTTTTGCCCTTAATTGTTTGACCCTATATATTATGTCCTTTTATGTTTAATTAAAAGTATTTAAATCAATTAAGCTTCTTTTCTTTAACGACTACTGTTATCCCTAGCAGGAACTAAATTATGGCACCCAATGGCTACAATAAAATGGCGCCCAACGCGAAACCCGAATGATTTATCCAATTGAGAACACCAATGCTTAGACTCCAAAGCAGGGGCTTGTTTTCTTTTTCAGGTTATTTCAGAAGTTATTTCTACCCTGGAAATCAAATTTGTTTTGTAGCAATCTTCACCCAAAGAATAAACGAAACACCAGTTCAGTTCTTTTTTATTTTACTAAGAATATAAAATTCTATAGTATAATGCCGTCAATCCTGACGAATAATAAAATGTAAATGAAGATTACAGAGTCATTGTAAATATTTTTATTCATAAGTATTTAATCTTATACAGCAATCTTGAGGAGTAATAGAAATGTATATAGTTTCTTATTATCAACCAATAATTTTAAACAAGATAAAAAATTTTATTTATTCCAATGTGTATTAATTTCACGAGGAAAATACATGAAATAATAATTTGAAGAATATAAATATCTTTTTTCGATGTTATTTTTGGTTGAAGAACAAAAGTTATAATTCTTCATTATTAACAAATTTGAATATTATACTTTAATAATAATGGATATTAATAAAAAAAGAAAGTAAAATTCGCTTATGATTGAGATTTTGAAATGCTTAATCATTTTTGTGTATACTAAGCGTGCAAAACGAAAGTATTTGATACGAGGAGAAAAGAAGTGGTATTCTCAGTAGATATTCTGAAAAGAAGTAGCTGTTCATTATTTCTGTTTTTATGCTTAATTTTTTTTCTTTCTTCGAACATGAATCTTTATCTTTATTAAGAATAAAACTGTGTGAAAGTATTTCTTTAAAATATAAAAGATTTCTTTCATTTGAAAATTTGTTTTATCAGTCAAATTGAATTGATAGTTGCTCATTTTATATATATATATATTCAAGGAGTATTGAGTATTTTAAAGAAGAATTTATATCAAATTTTGTTTGTTTAAAAAGATTTATATTAAATAGTTCTAATATAAATAAATAGATTACATATCTTCAATAAATAATAAAGCTCATTTATGATAAATCATGTATGAATGATTAATAACTTTGAAAATATAGTTATTGAATTATGTGTAATAGAGTTTTATTAACTGCTTCATTCTTTTACATGATTGTTTGCATATGTCTTTTATCAGAAATAAGATATTCATAGTAGTTGTTGAAATTATTTTCTGATCATAGTTAAATGTCATAATATAATTTTTAAATTTTGTCGTAAAGTGTCAAAACTGGGAAATCAAACGTTATATTATCATAAAAAAATTGCTTGTATTAATGATATTTTGAAAACATTTAAATTTTGAAGTTTCTACTAGCATGATTCATTTTAAAAGTAGTAATTGAAAAGTCAACAACTTTAGACATTATAAAGTTATTTGTCAGGGATAATTATGTAATTCATAAAATTTTGAACACTTATTTTTCAATGAACTTTCAAAGTCAATATAGCATTTTTGGCTAGGAAAAAAGATCTACAAGTGTTAGCCACAGAATAAGGTCTGCCCGTTTCGGATAATTTAAAAATAACTCAACTTAGAGATTTAATCACGAGTTTAGGGAAATATAAAGAAGAATTCGTAAAGAATTTATCATCCAGCATAGCTGGTGAAAGAAAAATGGCTGAACAAGCAGCTGAAAAGGATGGGATAGAGTTAGCTAAGAAAGAAAAACTTTTCCGTGAGGACGAACAATTTAAAAGAGTTACCGAAGATGAACGAGTCGAAAAGGAACGTCTTTTCGAGTTGGGAAAAATTAAAAATTCAGCTTGAATTACAAATAATTCTCAAAAGGAGGCCTATGGAATTTACCGACATAAAATGGATGTTACAAGAATTGTCCCAAGATTTAACCCAAAAGAAAATGAAATAGGACTCTATTTGACAATTTTTAAACGTCAATTAAAATTCTTGAGTATTCCAGAATCAAAATGGATTCCTTACCTCATAATCCCATTGCCAACTGAAATAGCACAACTTATTGCTAGAGAAGACAAAGAAGATTCTCAATATTACCTAAAAGTTATGGAAATGCTTCTTAAGCAATATGGGCTAACTGAGGACCGTTTTAGACAGTTATTTTCGCAACACAAAAAAGCCCCGATACAACTTGGAGGGATTTCTATTTTGAAATAGCATCATATTTTGAGGGCTGGATTACAAAGCTGAACATTAAGGATTTTGAACAGCTTAAAAGACTAATTATTGGAGACCAAATTAAGGAAAAAATACCTCCTGATCTCATAGAAAATTTTATTGATTCATGTGCAAAATGGAACCAGCCACTGGAATTAGTAGAGAAATTGGATGCCTGTGAAAAGATCCGCCATGGATTAAAGAAAATTTCAACGCCACATAACAAGCAAAATTTTAGAAGTGATTTCCCGACAACAGAGAGAAGAGTTAATTCCACTGTGACACCTAGAGAAGATTTAAGTCCACTGTGACATCTAGAGAAGATTTAAGTCCACTGTGACACCTAGAGAAGATAACCACGAAAAGACAACAAGAAATGTATTCTCCAAGAATACGAACTCTACACCAGAAAGAAAAACTATCCAATGTTATGGGTGTGAAACTCCAGGATATATGCAATCTAAATGTCCTACCTGCTCAAAATCTAAAGGAGAAGCAAAAGCGTCTGTAAATAGTGTCAATTTGTTTTCATTCGAAGCACTAATATCTCCTTCCAGTTTAATTGTTCTCAAAATTTGTGGAGTGGAATCTGCTGTTTGTGCTGATACCGATGTATCTCACTTTACTGTTGGAGAAAAGCTGTTCTATAGGCCACAGAGCAAAAATGTAAAGTTTAAACCCAAGACAATTTCCTTGACGCTCGCTGATGGGACACAGAGCAACGTAGTTGCCTTGACTACGGTTGTGGGTCTTAAGGTTGAAGGTAAAGTGGTACCAACAGAACTAATTGTTTTACCTGAAGCAAAAGGAAATAGAATTCTTTTAGATACAGATTTCCTCCAGTCAGCTGGAATTGTCCTGGATATCCTCAGTGGTAAATGGCATTTCTGTGAAAATCCTCAGATTCAATATCCTTTCTACAAGGTGCCTTCCAAAAATGGAAATTCCACATCAATTTCTGACTCAGAAGAAAGAAGTGCAGAAACTTCCAATTCTGTTAAAGTTCCTGAAACGTCATCTGGGAATCTTCGAAGTGACGAGGGTAAGCATCTAACTAAAGAGCAGCACACTCAACTAAATCGCTTACTGCAAGAGTTCTTTCGAACCATTTCGAATGAATACTGCAAAAAGAGAATTGCCGATAAAAAGAATTAGACTCCGTCTTGGCTGATGGTATAATTGAAGAATGTGAATCTCCATATGCCAGTCCTGTTGTATTAGTGCCTAAACCTAACGGTAGCATGAGACTTTGCGTCGATTTTCGCAAACTTAACGTCACTACTAATGCGGACACGTACCCGCTACCTCGTATGGACGATTTGCTCACAGAACTAAGTCGACGTTCTGTATGTCAACCATCGATCTCAAATCAGGGTATGATCAGGTCAAAGTACATGAAGCTGATCAAGATAAAACAGTTTTCATTTGCCCATTTGGAACGTGCAAATATTTACGCATGCCTTTCGGATTACGAAATGAACCCCTCACGTTTCAACGCCTGATTGACAAATTTAGAGCAGGCCTAAAAAATGTTTTATTCCTAGCAGGAATTAAATTATGGTGCCCAATGATTACAAAGGTAAAAATTCTTTTAAGACATAAAAACCATATATTTTAATATTTCTGGTTCCTTAATATAATTATATTGATTGATATAATATTTTTCCGAAATAAGATATGCCATTTAATTAGAATGTTAAATAAACTCATAGTTCAAGGATTTTATATTTTGTCATGGGGATGAATATAATATAGAGATATGTTTGATAATAATCTTTATTCTGAGATGAAAGATTATTTATCAAATATATCTCAGTAGCAGAGTAATCTAATATCTATAGTTATTTTAGGTTTATCCAATTGTTATTGTTTCACTGGTTTACAAAAAAAAATATTTTTCGTGAAATTATCTGTTTTAAACTAATTTTGCAATGTAGAATCCAAAAAAAATGTTAAAAAGTAGCAACACGTACAGTGTTTTTCATAACTATTTTATCAGTACTGGAAAAAATAGTCAAAAGCATTAGAATACATGTTTTCTTATTATAAATATCTTTAATTTACTAAGAAATATTGAAGAAATTGAGATTATACACACATTTTAGACTGAGTGAAACATGAAAACATTAAACATTCACTAAATACAATTAAATATTATTACTTGTTTCTCTTACATGGTGCCAAATCTCTTAAGGAACCAACAGTAGTCACCCATCATTGCTGGGTCTCAGCGACCTTCATATCGGACTTTTATAGTCCTAATGTCTTAATTTAATCTTTCCCCTTATTCGTCACTAACCCAAAATTTTCTATACATAAATCTTAATATTAATGAAAGAAGTGTATTTTTAGCAACCCAAGGATTGGTAGGATTTAGGAAGACCTTCTATTAGGATTACTTTAATTTCTCTCTTTCTTTTTTAAGTTTCCTAAAAATCCTTTTGACATTCGCAGGTGATTTCCAAGCTGTTAATTCCTTTTGATTAAGCTTACTTTCAGAAACAGGATCGCAAATCAACTTTATTGTTTGAGGTCCAACAAAAATACCTCTTTTTAAGTTTGGCTTCACTTAATTAAGGGAAAACTCCCGGTAAATGCTCAAATTTTCCAACTTCTTTGTTCATGGACTTCACAAAATTTTTAATCAATCCTAATTTAATGTGTAGTGGATGAAGAAGAATCTTTTCCGGTTCAACAGTAGGGGTATGCATAACATTACTAGTTCCAGGCTGAAAAGACGTTCTGCTTGTCCATTCCTTTTTAACAAAATGTTGTTCTGTTGCCCTGCTATCCCACAAACAAAAAAGCAATACTGTGTAAATCCACCCTGAAGACCCATTAATATAGCTATGATCTTTAAATACCCACAATTCTGCCGACTGAACAGTTTATACTTAATTGCATTTAGAATAGTCTCCATGTTAGCATACGTTTCCTTCATTGAAGCTGAATAAGCAAGTGCTATAGAGGGTTTCTTATTTTCATTGTGGTGTAATACAGTTAATTGCAATAAGTTTTTAAGCTCTATTTAGATGAATCAATAAAAAGTCGCCTTGTGATTTTAATGTAAATCGTCCACAAACACAGCAAAACTTAGTTAGGCCGAGTTTTTCCAAGATCTAAGTTGAAAACTTGTCATTTTGAACATAAATTATAACTATAAACACACGACCACACTAAACAAAAAACGTTTCTTTACTGGAATACGGAAAAATACCGGATAAGGTAGGGCTGCAAGGTTGCGAACTGACTGAATTCCCGACATGAAGAGTTTCCAGGAGGTCCACATATACTGTAAAAATAATAAAAGTTTAGTGTATGGTACCATTTTCTGGTACCCTAACACAAAAATAGTACGTGGTGAGACTTTTTTACTTTAAGATATTTAAATAACTATTGGAATTAATAATAAAAATAATAATTTGGCAGTTGTTACCAAACT
>BGPR01000255.1:647412-704994 GCA_013235015.1 Araneus ventricosus
ATTGGAATTAATAATAAAAATAATAATTTGGCAGTTGTTACCAAACTGTTGTAGACCAGTGTTATTATTGGGTTTATTTTGGGTTGGAACATAAGATTTAAGTAGCTTCTGCACTTACAAATTCATTAAAGGCTTTTTTTATCATCAACTGCAGTTATTGTTTAATTCAAACAATTAAATCAAAATTTTAATTTTAAAGTTATAATTGTCAGCAAACCCAAAACAACTCAAGTGTAAAGAGATCTGCGTATTCAGTTTGCAGGTTACACATTTTAAAATAGAAGAACTAATTTAAAAAAAGTTACATCAAACTGCAAATACATTTCAATCAAAAATTTCTTAACGATGCAATTACTTATGAGAAATTAAAAAGCATTGACTTTATTTTCTTCTTAACTGAAATTTTTATTAAGATCTTTTTATTTAGCTACTAAGATGAAAATAAGTCATAATCGCACAGTGAATTAATAATCCATTCATTTTTTTCTGTAAAGTCAATGACAATTAGAATAACAATTATTTTTTGCATATCATTTTCATATTCGTAAATTCCATTTTAATTTGATATTTCAGAAAATTTTGCTAAAAGTAATGGAGGCAATATGTTTTATTCCCGGTATGATATATTCTGTCTATTTATAATTAAATGCGAATGCATTAAACAGGCAAAATATATCTTTGTATCTTAATTGGAATTTTACGGTACTTCAATTTATTCATAACATTTTTCATATTCTTTTTATTGCAGATATCTAAAAAATTTCTATATTATTATTCAAATTAATTTGAAAAAATGTAGTTCCTTTATCCTTATAATCTCTTTTCTTTGCAAAAATACTTTTGAAATAATTGGAAAACTGTATTTAAATTGCTAAACGGCAATTTAATTTTTTGTACTGTTGAGAAAATCCCTTTTAATTTGAAAATATAGTAACTACGTTATTATCTAGCTATTACCGATATAAAAGTAAACCATAGTTGATCAAGAGAGTTTTTGTGTAATCCAAACACAACGCAGAAAATTCTAATTTAAATGATCCTCTCATTCTCTGTATTAAATAGCAATCATTAAGAGAGCAATGATTTTTTTCTAGATGCAGAATTTCCATAGTATTTGTTTAATAATTTAAGTAACATCATTTGTCTCTTTTCTGAATTTAGAGGAGATAAATGCAGTTAATAAGAACTGGTAACATTAATAAAAACATTTAAAGAATCATTCTTTAACTTAAAAAATTACCTTTTTTGATCTGCAATGTTCAATTTATGAATTATCTACAAAGGTTCGTTTAGGTCAATTACCAATTGATACTAATTGGATTATATAATCAAATATTTTCTTTAAAGTAACATGAAGTTTTATTTTTTAGATTAACTGCGAGTTTTGGAGGTATGCTGGAGTTACTTGGGAAGGAAGCTCGCAATTTTGAACAGTAGCCAGATGACGATTTCGACCTGACCAGGTAACATCGCTTCAAACTTCCGCACTACACCAGCTAAAGGTCATCTACTTCCGATGGATATATCGTTGACCATGCCCAATTTCACGACGTAGCCTTAATCGAACTCATGACTCACTAGCACCGAAGTTGATTCTTTACCACAGAACTACCACATTCCTCATACTTTAAAACTAAGATTAATTTCATGGCTTAATTAAAAAAATTACTACTAAGTTTAAAATTTCCGGAAGTTTTTAAATATTTTCCAAATCTAAAGGCATTATGCTGTTTCCCGCTGAACAAGTAAAGGTATCGTGTGGCCGACTAAGCATAAGCGATTTCATCCATTTCACATACGTTTAAAGCTCTTGATTACATGCACTCAAAAGTTCCGGTTGCTGTGAAAAAATGCCGAATTTCGAACAGCTTTCAAGTGTCAAATGTTGTATCTTGCTAAGAAAACATTTTGCCGAGACTTTTTAGAAGATTAGGATAGTGTTTAATGAAATAACAATGAGTCGAAATATAGAGTTTAAAAGTGGCTTCGATTGTTCAAAAAGAGCCGACAAAGTATGGAATATGATGAGGGTTTAGGGCATCCATCAGTATCTACAACGAATGAACATATCGCCAGCTTCAAAGAAATTACGAAAAATGACTTTTGGAAAACGGTTCCGATATTGCAGAAATTGTTGACATCTCGGTTAAAAGTTGACATGACATTTAAGCAGATAAACTGGGCATGCGTCACGTGTGCCAAAAATTGTTCTTAAACTTCTGACTCAGGGGACAAAAGAAGAAGGTATAAAAAGTTTTAGCCATAATATGAATAAAAGGTTCAGATATCGTCAATCGATTGATAATTGACGATGAAGAAATTTTGTCTTTTCTGTTTAACTCCCAATCTAACCAACTGGTAAAAGTGTTGAAACCCCGTCACCACCAAGACCAAAAAAATTCAAGGCTAACCGCATTAAAGGAAAGTTATTCCTAACAGTTTTCTACGATTGCAAGGGAATTGTACGCAAGGAATTCCTTCAACATGGCCGTAAAGTCACTAAAGAAAAATACATTAAAGTCCTTAATTGATGAGATGAGAACGACCAGATTTTTTAAACGCCATGATAATGCACCGGCTCATAGGTCCCACCTGGTGTTAAATTACCTGTTAAAACATCCCATTTCGGTGCTTCCACAACTAATTTATTCCCCTGATCTGGTCTCAATAGACTTTTATCGTTTTTCTCCGATGAAGAATTAAGAAATAATGAGGTGAGAGTTTCTTTTTCCTTTTGTGTACTGTGTACTATTGTAAAGTGTACCTCATAAACAAAATTTCATTGTAGGTGAAAAATTAAATCAGATATCCGATGCCCGTTTTCCCTGAAAATACCGTATATTTCCACTGAAAAAAGTCGAAAAACAATACAAATGTTTGCCAGATGATAACAAAATACTGCCAAGCATTTTAAATGGTAGAAAAGTATTAAATAAAAGAAATTTCTCGAAATACAGAATTCACCACAGAACTCCCCTTGGCGAAGAACATGATTTAAACACGAAACGATAAATTCTTGCAAACATTAAAATAAGAAGAAAGTCGAGAATCCAAGAATAATAACAGCATGTAATTTTATTAATTATTGAATTAATAGGAGCAGTTCAAAGTTGATGTCCGGTAGACCGGTCACCAGGTCTGTAGGGTTAAGGGGAAACGATTCTCAAGTGCCAAAGAAGTGATGCGAGAAGCGACGAAGGCGCTTTTGACTTTCACACCACAATATGTCTCCATATCTGAAATCATAACATGACTTCTCACCAAGTTGGGATAGACATGCTACGAAGGGGAGCAATTCCACACCCAAAAGCACACTCGCGAACCGAAGACGAAGGCACTGGAGGATGTGGCAAAAGGAAGCTTGCATTCCGCATTTATATCTCTGTATGAACGATGTTGAAAATGCACAGCTCCACAGGGCAGTCACTTCCATGGAAACACCAAAGATACAGGTTCTATCTGTACTGATTCTTACATAATGAAATAAGTTCCGGCACTTTTTGAATGCAGTCGTGTACAAGCACCCTTAATAAGATGGAAATTAAAATAATATATATTCAGTATTCGGAAGGATACTCCGCCCTGCCTAAGCGTCCAGACAGAACAACTGACCCTTATTAAGCTATGTAACTGACCCTATAAATGTGACAAAATTGTCTTGTGGGTGTACGTGAATGCAATCCAATGAGCAGGACTTTAAAAAAATAAAGCTCTTTATTTTACAAATATTCTAGGAAAAGAAACGTAGCACAAGTATTAAACAACACTAGTAAAAATCACAACAGAGATTATCATTAAATCTCAATACAGCGCTCAAAGGTTTCTTATTAGCTCACCAGCTTGCTTGCTGATCAAAATCCAACTGACTCTTCTTGGCTTGAGAGCTTGCCTTTATACTTTTCAACAGGAAGTGACTTCATTATGTAGGAGGTGACGTAATCTCTAGAAAGTTCATGAAACCAGTAGAAATAGGTGGAAAGTTTGAGGTCCTTCTAGAAAATTCACTTTGTCGCCAACTTTGCCGCCAAGTCGCCAAATTTGTCACCAAGTCTGTGCGGACTAGCAGGACTAGGTCCTATACTATCATAGGTACTATAAACTGCACATATCCTCGTCATTCAGGCAGAAGTCACAAAATCTTTCGACGGACTACCGCAATCCATTAGAATTTATTTGCAACTAATTCTTTCATGATAGAAACCTGCTATCTAAACATCAGTTTATCAACCGTGGGAGCTAGAAATCGGTAAATTTTTCTACTATTTATCATAATGACTCAAAATTAATTAAGTTTAAACTGACCACATCTCGAAACTAGTTTTTGACTTAGTGACTTCTGCTTCATCGACGATGATATAACATTCAAACAAATATCGCTTATGGAACATAAAGTGACTTAGATATATTTTTTGACAATTTTTATATCCAGTTTTCTCCTTTAGATGAACTGCCAAGCCCAGAAAGCCAAGAGAAAGAAAATTTTCAGGAAAGTACTCCATCCTAATGACATCAAAATTTGTGAGCATCCAAACCACAATCACAGTCGGGGATGTAACTTCTGGGCCTACGTCGAAGTCAAGTTAACTTTACGGCATGTCTAGAGGCGAGATTTATTAATATAATAGCTGAGGTATTCGGTACATAGAACGATTGACACTCAAGTGCTTCATATTAACCATTACGATACTACACTACTCAGTTTCTCAACCTACCATGCCTGATTCACATATATGTCAGAAGTATTGCATTGTGTGAAACCACAGAGCTGGCGACACAATCAAAGCAAGATTACTAGATAACAAAATAACAAATTTAATAAAATAACAACTAAATTAAAATCCTAAATCAAATCATAAGATCATTATACATGCTATCTTTGAAATGATACAAAAAGAAGAAGAGAATGAATAGTAGTAATCAGTCCTTAAATACTGCAACAGGCTTGTTGCTATTGGTCGATGGGTGACATCACAAAGAGGGCGGATCCGATCTGCATGTAATTACAATTCAGGATATTGCCAGATGCCGCGATGATGCCACAGAGACTTCCCAAAAAACTTATTTTGGTATATTGGAAAGAACCCATGCTCAGTTAAAATTTATAATGTAATAATTTATTAAACTGCTTACAGGTTCTTAAGAAGCGCATGTTAACATGGTTTTAGAATTTCCATAAACTACAAAATTAAAAGCGTTCGTACAACTGAATATTCGTTCCCTAGGTGGCATTCTCAAAATGAAATCAACTACAAAACATAATGCATATTGTCAGTCATCACGTAATTGAAAAACCAATGTAAGTGAACACAACAATAAAATTACACAAACATGATAAACGATAGTGAATTATAGAGCCTTAAATATTTGCTTTTTGTAATATGCGTGGGATAGGAGGGCCTCCGGTTATTAGAAAGTGAATTATAATCATTTTAATCCTTTTCGGTAGAAGTAAATCGAACCGACTTTCTTCATCCCATTTCTTGCTTGCATCCCATAAATTGTCAGCTAGTTCTTGACAGCAGGTAACCTTAAAACTGCAGATCTAACGAGAAGGCTTAAAATAAAAACATCGAGAGATTCATACTAGTTAATGTGATGAGACATTGAAGTTCTTTTAAATCCTGGTTTTCACTGCCGGGATACGAAATACCTTTTTCTTCTTTCGTGATGTTTCCTTGCCTGGACAGAAATATAGCCAGAAGACATAGGAAATAAAAATATATAGTTTAGTGCTTTAAATTCTCTTAAATAATGAATTATTTAAAAATTTTGCATGATCTGTAATCTCACTCAGCTGAATATCTTCAGAAATAATTGGATATGGAAGTGGAAAACAAAACAGTTGACCTAGAAATGAATTCCACATTTAACAGCAATAAAAAGTCAGGAAAAGTGACATGTACAGATTTTGTGTCGCCAATGCTCACCTTCCTTGAGGAGAAATCCTTGTGATAGACAGAGACAAATACACTGGCATATGCATTTTCTGTTTCATATTTTAAATGGAGTCATTTTTATATCAAACTGTCGTAAGTCGAATATGACAGAATAATTTTATTGATGCAAAACTCTTGTATCTACTCTCATATTATTATATATAATCAGCTGATATAATTCAAGTCTCAGTTCAAAAATAAACCTTCATTTGTCGGTAGTGGTTTCATCAGTTACATCAAAATGTCGTATGTGATTTAAGTGTGACTTTTTACTATGCTGTTATTATACAACAGCGACGATCTACGATTGAATTTTCGTTCGAAAATTTAAATTAACCGCTGCCATTTATTAAACGTAAATTATTTTTATTCCTTGAGTGAACGTAAATGCTCAGTATTAAAGGGTGATGATAGGAGACAGCATGATGCATTTTCTTCATTACTAATATCGAAACTTGGCATAGTGAAATGAAAATTCTACTGAGAGACACAGCTTTGGCTCAGTTTAGCAGAACAAATTTCTAATCTACGTAGCCTTAAAAGCGGCTCTGAATTTCTCGAATCAAGAATACGAAGAGGAAAAAGGGATTGATAAATTTATCAAAAAATATTACAATTAAAAATTTTTAAAAAATTCTTTATGTAACTAAATTTGGGAAATACGTTCGAAATTCAATCGAAGAATTATTATAATTTATAAATTTAAAAAATTCTAAATCTAATTAAAATTGGGGGAAATGTATTCTAAACTCATTTAAAAATTATTTCTATTTAGAAATTATTAAATGTAATTAAACTAGGAAAATGGACTCGAAATTCGATAGACTCGTCAACAATCAGACAAACTTTACATCATAGTTCAGAGCTAAAAGAAGTAAAAATTTTCTGAAATCTTGATTTATTATTAATAATCCAGGGAAAATATCATCTTAGAAATAAAACTTTTCATTAAAAATGCGAAATGTCAAATGTATCCATAATAAAAGAATATGAATATATTTAATATTTCATATTATAAAAATTTCATAAGATAAAAACGTTCAGTGTTTAAAAATAACTTCCAAACCTTCAGATCGAAACTAATACTTTTTCCTCCAAAATGGAGCGATTTTTTTTCTGCCGAGTATAAGAAACAAAATTTTTTTAAAAATTGCGTATTACAATTTTGGAAATTTTTTTTAATGTAAGTGAACTCGGGATATACATTCAAAATTCTATCGACACGCCAATATTTAGACAAATTTTACGTTAAAGTTGAAAGAACAAGTAAAGAGTTTCTCAAATCGTGATTTATTATTAATACTTCAACGGAAAAAAGTCCTTAGGTAAAATTTCAATAAAAATGCGAAATATCAAATATTTTCATAATGAAAGAGCAGATAAAAATGCCCAATCTTTAAAAATAAATTTAAAACCTTCATTCATAACGAAACTAATATTTTTCCTTCCAAAATGGAGCCATTTTTTTCCTGCAGAATCTTTAGAAAATGATTCTTTCTCTGATGTTGAAAAATATTTTTAAGGAGCGAGCTTATTTACTAACATTTTTAAAGTTTACTTTTATTCAACGGTCGAATGCTAAACACTTCCTCTTTGGTATTGTTTTCTGTACGGAACTTACTCGGAATGTATTTGAATAATAATACCTTATTTCCATAATAAAAGCAAAATGGCACCTCTTTCTGCTTTTTTTCGCTCTCGATATGCTTCGTAGAATTTTTCGTATCAATTCCAAACCCTCTGCATGAAAATCACTCTAAGTGTTCTTCCACATAAGAAATAGTAAAGAGAAATACACAACTATTTCCCTGGAAACACCGAAATAAAATGCCTCTTCTACGAGATTTTTTGCAATATTTTTCCTTTCTTTATTGTTTCCTCCATACATGTATCCTACTCATTTTTATAAAGAATGCCTTTTGGTCATTTCTCCCCTGAAGGTTTTTCGCAAAGTCAAAATGCAAGATTTCTTTATTATTTGTTGACGCATGTATACGTATCTTTTCATTCTTTTTTATATCTTGAAACAGAGATATTTGTAGCAAGTTACGAGCGTATCTCGAATACTAAACTTAAGAAGTATTTGAAAAATTTTCTTTTCCAATAAGAAGTGGATAAAAATTGTATCCCTTGCTATAAAACTGGTCTCTTCTAGGAAAACGAAAGCAAGAATTTTTTTATGGTAAAACCACGGAAAACTTCTAAAGAAAAGGCAAACACTTTTGATTTGGAAGTCTTCCGTGTTTATTGTTCGTTCTCGAAATAGTCGGAGTTTATTTCTAAATCCGGAAATTTAAGTCAGTTGTTTAGTATTACACGTTTGAATGAGAAAGAAAGCTAAGCTTTCGATGTTTCCATGTAAGATCTTTATTTAAATAGAAAATATCTTATTTTACGAGTATCTACTGAACTTAACAAAATGCCATTTTAAGATGGTAAAAATATCATATAAGTATGATTTTCGATGAAAGTAAAATGTATGTATGCTTCTACAAAAACATAGATTATTCACTGAGCGAAGAGAGGTCATGTTTCAACTAGACCGTTCGGCATTTCGTCTGTCAGTAAATTTGTTTGGCACACAAGCACGACCAAACGAATTGTCCGATTTTCTTAGAATTTGGGCATGACTGTTCCATGAGGTGATTAAAAATGACGTACATTTAAGTTTTTATTTTTTATTTCGTTTCAAGATTATGGCCGTTTCATTGTTTCGCAGTCATTGGCGAGTTTGTCGCTATTAAAATATTTCAGTCATTTTGTAAACAGAGGGATATTAGATTGTAATTTTGTTAATATAGATAAAAGCAGGCATTAAATTGTAACTTTTTGAACACTGATGAAAACAGAGACGTGTGTGAATAATTAACAACCGAACAAAAAGTTTGAAGACTGCAATAAAGAGTAGATCTCAGAGAGCTTTTTTTTATGGTGGGGAGATACGAGAGATCTACCTTTCACAGAACTGCTACACTGTAAAAAATATCCGTTTTTTTCCCGGACTTTTTCCGTATATTTGACGGTTTAAAGCTGTTTTGTTGACAAAACGGTTTTTCACCGTTTTCCGCTCCAGTCATAAACGGTTTAAAACCGTCAGTTCAAATTCTATTTTTCGTCATACGGTATTGCTTTCCGTACGATATCTTTCCCTTTTCTTAAATGTAATTTTATTGCATTCATTTCATGTTTTTAATAGGGTTCCATCTCCTCTATTGTTTACACATGTTGCAGTAAACTGTTGTCACTCATGAAAGCTAACCTTAAAACACGAGTTCTGGCAATAGTAGATTTTACACCACTAGGTGACGCCACTAGAGCTATAGTGACTTTAAAACTCAAATAGATTATTTTTACTTCATTTTATGAAGTCTCCGGTGGTCTAGTGGTTAGAGAGACTGCCTTTTATTTCTATGAACGCGGTTTCGATCCCCGGCTCGGAGGAGTTAGAAGTTTGGTCACCATCTTGCATCGAAATCGTCCAAGTTCAATTAAGAATTATATTAATTAAACTAATTGAAATTAATAATTAAGCCTTGATTAATTAATATCCCTAATTGATAATACACATCAGCACATTTCAACTCGAACAGAAGGAAAAAAAAACTCAACTCAGTCGATGGCGTCACTTACTTCGATGACTTAATTTTTACAGAGAAAACTTAATTTCATACGGTAAAAAACCGTTGTGACTTCGGATTTACTTCGTAACTTTTACGGGAAAAACTTGTTCCTGTATGGTAAAAAACCGTTGTGCCTACGGATTTACTTCGTAACTTTTACGGTTTTGCACAACCAACCCAGCTGCCAGTTTAAAACCGTAAATTTTACGGGATTTTTTTTACAGTGTAGTGTTTAGGGTAAACTTCTATTATAATATATATGCCTTGATGAAAAGTCGGCTGGTCAAGAATGTTATATGAAACTTAATACGTTGTTGCCCTAGTAATTCAATCGTAATTGTATCTGACTTAATTCTGTACAATCTTTTGACAGAAATAAGATTAAATTTTAAATAAAGCACTTAAACATGTTATGAAAAGTAACACATGGTTTACTATGTGATCTTTGTCACTTTTTAATCCTTTAAAACTGATTGTTTTTATCAACGGCTATTAATATGTTTTTGTAATGTGATTTTATGAATTACAATTCCAAAATTTATGGGAATTTTCAATACTTCTTAAAATATTTTGAATGAATGTTGTAAATAATGCAAATTAGTAATTGAGTTCTAAAATGGAGAATATATTTTTATAGATTTATTATTATAAGGAAAAATTAATTTCAACATGGGAATGATATCAATTGCAAAGATAGTTCCTAGAAAGCTTCGATACTACATGAAAGCTTTAGTAAAAAAAACTATTTTGAGTTCTTTACAGACCAATAGATTTATTTAATTTTTTCCATTAATACACAATTGGAAATATAGACAGCTTGTTTTAATGTCCATAAAGAGGGAATTTATAGGGAGGGTGATATTAAAGATTCGAAAAAATGGTAAGAAAGCTTGATGCATTTTGTTTCTTAAAAAAAATTAAAATTTGAACTAGACAGAATCACTTATTTTTCAGAATCATAGTTGACCCGTGGTTTAACAAACAGAATTTTAAATCAATTTTATTTAGATATACTTTCAAATGGGAAAAAAACAACTTGGTGTTTTATTATACAATAAAGCGCAGTTTATATGTTTTTCAAGGGACTGACTTAAAACGATGTATAAATTAAGACATATAATCGAAATTTTACTAAACAGCTCTGATTATTACAAATTTAATGTTACTAATGCAAATTCATTTAAAAGCAATAATTTTAGAGTTTTTTTAAGATAGTACTAGTATAATACTACATAATATGGAAATCAATAATTAAATTTTAGAATTAAACGTATAGTGAGAAAAATCATAATTTTATTGCATACCTTGAGTACTAATTATACATATCTTATACGATTTATGTGCATGTAGGTAGGCGTTTAATTAAGAAAATCTTTAACAGTCGTCTGCCATGCTGATTGTCTGTGAGTATTAAGTACATCATTATGAATCGAATTAAGTTCATTAAGTGTTTTCTCACTACTCTTTCAGCAAAAGGAAACAAGTTCAAAGTTTTTCAATAGAGTCCATTACGTCTTTAAAGAAAGGTGGAATAATTTTATCGCTTAAATTAGCACCAGACAATTTGTCTTCTATTAATTCATCAATTATGGATAATTTCGAAGTCATTATATCTTTATCATACTTCATATACTAGAAACGAGGGAATTTTCACATTTTAGAACGGGTCGAAACGACGTATAGACCAAGCTCTCTGTCGTATAAACGGAATATTTTATCATTATATTGAATACGAATGAAACGGGACTGTGATGAAACAACGTATAAATGAGAAACGCATAAACGGTGTTTTGCTGTATTTTGATGCTTTCCATAGATAGATCACTTAGAGAGGCAAATTTGTGTTCGATGCTTTTTAAAGATCATTTTTAAGGAAGGAGTTTCAAGAATATCAGGTGGTTGTGAACGATGTGGTAAACAACTTCATAACTCATTCATGGTGACACACAAATAACCTGAAATTTTCTGTCTACCAATTTCACTCCCTTGTTTTCCTATATGCGGCGTATAAAAAAAAGTAAATATTGTAATCGCAAAAAATTCAATATCATGATTTTGATCCATCTCAACTGCTCGAATCATTTTCATTCTAAAAAACACATTTTTGAAATTATGTCTGCATATCCATCTGTGTGCATGGGAACACAAGAAATCCAAAGCACAATAAGTTAATTGGTTGAAATTTGTCACGTGATCTTTATATCAAATTTGTAATATTTTCGATAGAATCAATCAGAAGATAGACTATGTGCAGTTTATTTACCCATGTGTATGTGAACACGATAGCTAAAAATCTGAACGAGCTAGATAAATGTTATTTGGTATTTGGTCTTATCACCTAAATTGTAAACCTACAACAAATTTTAGTTCAATTTTATCAACAGAAAGAGATATTTTATTTCTAAAAGTATATGCGAATTTTTTCAATGCACGAAGAAAAAACAGGGAAGTGGTCTTCCCTAAACTTTCTCGTATACTGCTAACACATGTAGAGAAAAAATAAGCTAAGAGGCAGTGAAACGAACAAGAACCCCTAACGCAGTGGAGAAAAAAATAAGCGGAACGTCATACCACGATTTCCGAAGGCCGTTCGATGCGAAAGTGGAAATAAAAGCCGGCGTGATTATCAATAGTGCTGGGTGTAAGATGCAAATTTCGTTTTCTTTAACCGAGTGAGACAAAAACTGGACACAAATCTACCATTAAGATAAGAAGGGCACAAACCAAATTTCATTTAGCAAAGTAATTTTTTAAAGAAGTTATTGCGTTCAAAAGTATGCGATTATACAGAGAGACAGTCAAACAGTTGACAGATTTGACCCAAAATTTCATACGGACCTACATTCCTGATAATAAAACTGTGTACCAAATTTTATCTATATAGCTATTCAAGTTTTTGAGTTATAGTGTTCACATGAACGCGGACAGACAGATAGACTTCCAGTAGATGAATTTTGTTCAAAATTTCATAGAAACCTAAAAATTATGTGTCAAGATCACATACCAAATTTCATCCCCGTAGCTCTAATAGTTTTCGAGCTATCGTATTCACAGACACACAGACAGACATAATTCCAAAATTGTGTTTTTCCGACTCAAGAAGGTCTAAATCGTGGAGATTCGTCAAAATCTCGAGTTCGAATTTTTTTGACGATTACAATACTTTCTCTTTGTATACAAGCAAGTTAAAACGAAGAAACGCGTCATGAAAAGAACGTATGAACGAGTCGAAGGTCAGTAGACACGTAGACGTCAAATCTGTCCGTCATAATTTCTGTTAAATGTGATAGAAATTTGTAATTTTTGTGTAAAGAATGAGTGTCTAATTTCAACGGTCTATCTAATTCCGTTTCTGAGTTATCATATTCACAGACTGTTCGGCAGGCATAATTCCAAGAAGGAATGTGCGCAAACTGCTGCAAAAAATTACCAGGAGAAATTTATTCCAACTTAAATTAATCGAATGAAAAAAGGGATTACTTATCTCCAATCCAAAGGCGACATGACTCGCTGTCTGAGATTTAACATAGTTATTCTCTGGCGGACTTGGAGAAACAATGCTTCACACAGAATATGTCATGCACTCACGCTCAATAGATACATTTTGCATTAAATGATAACATAAAACATTCACAATTACATTCCTCATTAATAATGTGCCTCTCTCTTCAACAGAGTGCACATGAGTTCCTACCCTTATCTCACTATAATGTGCGCCTGTCTCAATGAGACCAGGACATTTGAGATCTTTACTCAAAACTCAATTAGATTTGCAGTCAAATTAATTGTTATCATATAATAGAGGATCGCATTCCACTTTAGGACTCCATATTGCCACAATTTACCCAGAAGGCATCAAACACATATTAACCAACTCTATTGTTGAGAGACTGGTTTTGAAACTATTGCCTCATTTTGGAGGTCAAAGCGTCTTATGAACTGTGGGACACCAGCCGAGTACCTGGAGACGGACAAAATCTACCTCCAGGACTTGGAGAAACAATGCTTCACACAGAATATGTCATTCACTCACGCGCAGCAAATACATTTTGCATTAAATTATAACATAAAACATTCATAATTATATTCCTCATTAATAATGTGCCTCTCTTTACAACAGAGTGCACATGAGCTCTTACCCTTATCTCACAATAATGTGCGCCTGTCTCAATGAGACCAGGACATTTGAGATCTTTACTCAAAACTCAAACTGTGTCCTGAGTAAAGCTTAGCACCTTGCGCTGGAGTGTTACAGAGAGAACTGAGTTTCTTATTTTGCAGAAGAAAGCCATCTGCGCAAGAGAGAAGTTGCAGGGAGTTGAAGGGAGTCATATCCCTAACAGGGGTCAACAGACCGACGTTTCTTGCTTTACTGGGGAAGTCGCAACAAGGGGTGTTTCGGACTTTATGTGGATGGAGGATTCATTCAAATATGTAGGTCGAATGTTTTGACGATCATAATTCTTTCTTTTTGTTTATGAGAAAGAAAGAATTCATACTTTTTGGAAATATGTAGGTAAAGATAATTCTCGTAAAATTAAAATTCATTTGTTTGGTTGAGTAATAATCCATGAGTGCCTTTTCTCAAATGTAAAAATTCACGCAGAAATAAAACGCGTTGGCAAATTTTTTATATCATTCAAAAGATAATTTTGGGGGCTTTAAGATCATTAAAGTGGCATGTCAAGTGGACAAAACTGAGAATTTTCGACACCATTTGCTTCTTTGCATTTTGTCGAGGTGTTAAGACTGCCGAAGATATTTGTCGGTTTATGGAAAAGGAGCAATGCTTCAAAGTACAACTCGACGTTAAATTTTGCGCTTTAGAAATAAATAAATAAAAGATACTAAAAATGAAGCTTATCTGAATCAACTTTTTGACAAAAAACCAGATTGATTTTTAAAAAAATTGAAAAATGCCCATGAATTATAACTCAACCTCATATAAGTTTTTATTTTCTACAAGCTATCATCGTACTTGAATTAACATCATAGTCATCAAGTTCCATTCTTCTTTAATCTCTAAATCCATTAAAAAAGCTTTCGATATTGTGTTCAAAGGAGTAGCAACTCCCAATGTATTGAAAAGGAGCATTTTAAGCACTCCCCAAAAGAACAATGCTAGAGAAAGTTTTCGGCATCTTATTGCTTTATTTGATTTGTTTTAATATTAAAGTATTTTGTGTTTGCATGATTTATTCTATTTTTTTATATTCTATTATTTTACTTAATTTTAATTTGATATTAGTGCATATTGTGTATTTTTACTTCTCTGCATGCTAAATTTTAGCGTCTCCGCCAGACGGTGCTACTAGTTTATTTATAGTTTATTGTCAATATAATATTCTGCTCGCATAAACCGTGCTGACAGAAGGGATGGGAAAAACCTACCGGTTTTAACCAAAAACAGTTTTTTTTGTTTCAGTTAACTTGTTTTTTTTGTTTCAGTTATAACTGGTTTATTTGTTTAAACCCAACCACCGGGTAAATAAATCGGATAGGAAAATAAGCTCGATTTTAGGTTCGATTAGATTAAAATTTATCAAGTTATGAAGATTTTAATTTCATCATCTTAGGCCAATCAACTGCAACTGCTTCCTCGAGGCTTCTGTTGGTTGGCTGATTACTGGAAGAGTCTTTATGAATAGATAAATATTGGCCGATGGATTGATTTCCTGTAAAAACAATATTTAAAAATATGTGTGCAAACGGCTTTTGGTTTTTATAAAAAAAACCCGAAAACTGATTATTTCAAAAACTTGTTATTTTGAGCGTTTATAACAGCCAGGATAAACAGTAGTTGAAAAAACCTGAATAACCGGAAACTGGTTATTTTCACAATAACGACCATCCCTAACTGACAGGACGCAACTGTTGTCGCTCCTATTAACACTTGCACGGACGGGCCGCATATATTGCTTAACATTTAATTGGTCTCCGCCTTGTCGAGACACCTTATTTTTTATTATAACATACAGTTTACATCAATTCTTACTTCCCAATGAATTGTAACCGCAGCCTACAAATAGTCGGTGATTCAAAGAAACTGTGAATATTTTGTATATAAGGTGTGCCCAAATGAAAAGGAGACTACAGTTATATCTAAAGAAATTTAAAAACAATATTCTAATTACAGTTCATGTGGTTCATGTGTGTATAACTATAATTAATTGCCATTCACACAGATCCCAGCGTGTTGGAAGGGAGTGGATGGCTTCAGTGTAGAAACTGCTAGGTCAGGCAAACACCCATTCTCGCCGTCTTCTGATTCTCTGAGAGATGCTTGGGCACCCACTGTGCACAAACTTTATCATAACCAAGCTTTTTGTGGATTATGCGATGAACAGTTCCTTTGCTTATCGACAGTTCAACAGAAGTGATCCGATGACTCTGCCGTAAGAGCTCATCCACAGCCGAAATCGTGGCACTGTTGGTGACAACGTGCGCCTGCCCAGGGCGTGGCAAGTCCTTGATGTTTACGCGTCCTGCCTCATAACGCTGATACCACCGGAATATGGTGCACCTTGCGAGACACTGCTCTCCGTACACCTCTTTCATCCTGTGAAAAATTTGTGAAGCATGCTCCCTTTTGCGCGAAGAAATCGGATAACTGCTCTTTGTGCTGATCTGGAGGAATCCATCATGCAACGAACTGCGAAAACAACTCTCCAGAAATGAGGATATTGATGCGAAGCCGTTAACTACGCAGGTAAAACTGGGAATACCACCGCGCCATCTATAGGCTAGCGCAATAACTCACTGGAATTTGATACAACGTCGATACAGATAAGGTCTCCTTTTCATTTGGGCACACCTTATATAATGGTATGAATACAAAAGTAATTTTCAAGCATTGTTTCTTCATTTTTGAATTCACGCAACACCAAAGATTTAATTAATCTTCAATTAAAGCATTCTTCCAGTATTTATTCTTGAGTGTATTTTTTAGTAACTCGTGATCTACAAGCAGAATAAACGCACTGGATCACCGTAACACGAAGTATTAAAAACGGAGACTCTCCGAAGATAGCAGTTATTGCATATCACTGAATCGGGTTTATTTGACAGACCGTCTCGGAAACCTTAGATAAAACTGCTTTGGTGTAGATGGGGAATGTTCTTAAGGTTTGAAAGAGAGAGTGAACTGTTAATTGCCACGCTTCTGCTCTGCTCGACCGATTGCTATTTTGGATTAACCCTCCGAGCGGCGCAAACGACTTTTTTCCGTTTTTCATGTTCAGTTCTACAGCAGATAGCTCGTATTTATATTTTCTTAAATAATCATGGATAAATTATTCTTAAGATTTCAGAGATATAATTAAGTACAAAGAAGATCGATTCATTTACTTTAAAAGCTAAGTTTTTTAACCTGATAGCTATAAGTTCAAAATAATTTGGCACTCAGAGGGTCAAGACCGGGTGGAGGATGATTTTCATTGTCTCTTTCGTGCTGTTTTACAGTTATAGTAAAACTTCGATTAACCGCCACCGTCTGGGCCAGGGCTGTGAAGGATAATAGAAATCACTTAACACATATAAACAGTAAAAGGATTTCACTACTGTCTTGGGACGAAAATGGAAATAAAATCTTTTTAAAGTGAATAATAGGCACACATTGCATTTAATTTTACAAAACGATTGATATAAACTTCAATATAAGAGTAGTAATGTACAAAAATGTATACTATAAACCTAAATTTCTTTAAAATAATCTGTCACCTCCTTCTGTGTCTTTGAGTCGACGATTAGTCACTTCCGCCATCACACAATACAGTCACTTCCGTTGTCACACAGTACAATCAATTCCTCCATCGCACAGTGCAGTCACTTCCGCCATCACACAGTTAAGTCACTTCCGCCATCACACAGTACAGTCATTTCCGCCATCACACAGTACAGTCACTTCCAGCTTTATTCATTAGGGTGTGAAAGTAATCCGAGCACAATTTTAAAGCTCTCTATTTGCTTTTTGGTATTTTTTAGACGATGACGGATAACAGAAACGACGGTTAAACAAGTGACTGTTAATCAAAGTTTTTCTGTATCGTGTTTACAGACAGAACGCCGCCCCAGGCCCCTGTTCCTGAAGCCATTACAGCTACTATACCAGTTGGATGGACATGGGACCGTCTTCAGTGACAGAACAGAACATAATACCACTCCATTCCCCTGTTTCTAAAGCCATTACAGCTACTGTACCAGTTGGATGGACATGGGTCTGTCTTCACTGACAGACTATTCGCATGACATAATATCAAAAATGAATTTTTCTGGTTCAGCGATGTGTGAAACGGGGAGGTTCAAGGTTGAATTTGTCGATTATCACAATTATAATTATTAAAATTATTATTATTATTTGTATTCTTTATAAACGAGAAAGTAAGAATTAATTCCTTTAAGAATTGTGTAGGTAATGATGCTAAACTGTAAAATCTAAGTTCATTTATAAGTTTTTATTTGCTAGAAGATATCATTGTACTTGAAATAGCAACACAGCCCATTAGGTTCCATTCTTCTTTAATGTCTAAATCCATTAAAAAATTCTTTCGATGTTTTGTACAGAGAAATAACAACTGCCGATATTTCGAAAAGGAGCTATTTTAAGCCCACACCCGAAAGAACAACGTTATGGGAAGAAGAAAAAAAGTGGACCCTTTCTCCGAAAAGCGATATTTTCCCTCTACTCTTAAAGGATTGCAGTTACTGTAGATCACGGAATCGGATTTATTTTACAAACCTTCTCGAAAACCCCCGATAAAACTGTTTTGGTGTATTCCAGATGGGGAAAGATCTTAAGGTTTGAAAGACGGCGTGAACTGTTAAGTGCCACGTGTCTGTCGGTCTTGAACAGAATCCCAATGAGGGGTTTTGTGATTGTTTCAGGGTCTTGATGTTGCGCTGGAGGTGGGATGTCTAAATCCGGTTTTGGGTTGCTATCCGCTTAAAAGTTCTTGAAAGATTCAAACATTCCCCCCTCCGACTAAGATGTAGCAACAGTGAAATACGTGAGAAAAAGATGAGACCAATAGCTGGTGTTGGATGGTCTGTTTTTGTTTGAATTTTTAGAATTTTGAGGATGTTAAACACAAATAACAGAATTTGCTAAAGCGTCCTTCACTGTTTTAAAATTCTACTATGTTCCTCTGGACATAATTCTGTACAGGAGAGATACATCACCCTTAAACCTTCGACTAACCGTCAATCGTTTAACCGTCAGTTTCTGTTATCCGTCATCGTCAAATAAATCTAATCAGTCACTTCTCTAAATTACTATTCTGTTAAAAAACACAGAGATGGCAAAGTACACAGAATGGTGATACAGTCCATTTTTCAGTTTATAATAATATTTATTAATTTCAGATCCATCTTCTGAATAGATGTTAAAAGATACTGTTAAAAACATTACACACACTTTATATCTCGAATCATCCACTCTTACACAGATAAAGTACATGGCTTATATACGTACATTTGACGTCATACTGAAAACAAATTGCCAACGTACGGCAAAAGAGATCAATAAGTTTTACCTTACGGCACGACCGCTTATCTCCAACATACTCTTATATAAAGTTTATATGGATAGTTTTGTAAAATTAAATACAATATGTATATGTATTATTCCCGTTTAGAAGGTTGTTATTTTCATTATCATAAGCTAGCAGTGAAATCACGTTACTGCACGTATGTAATAAGAGATTTCTTTTATCCGCCACAGCTCTGTTCCGGACGGTGAGGGTTAATCGAAGTTTTATTCTATTTGCATTATTCCAACCATATCTTCGGATGGGCAAAGTGTCGTAGCTGTAGGTAGAGAAGAACAAAAGCGATTCGTAAATTATTTTGGCTCTCCTGTAAAATGTTAAAATTTTTACTAAACATAGTTACTTCTGACATACAAAATTACATATTAGTGTATGAAGTATACAAAAAGGGAGTATTGCAATTATCAAAGAATTGAAGCACAAAATTTTGGTGAATCTCCACGTTTTAGAACTTCCTAAGTCCGAAAAAATCATTTTTCAAATTATATCAATATGCCCGAGTGTGAAAACGAAAGTTCAAAAACTCTCAGTTTTTTTTAACCTTTTCTAAGACAGTATCCCGAGCGGTGAGCTCGAGTTCAAGTCATATCAGATTGAAGTTCAAAAAATCATATAGCGTTTGCTCATATAGCATATTGGTATTGTATTAGCTCATAGAGTATCTTTACAGTGACATTTATGCACAAAATATCTGTGGGCATTTTTCATAATCATTTTAAGATAGGATGTATTAAACAGAGTCAATATCCTTGTCTTACATGAGAGAGAGACAGAGAGAGATAAACTTTTTAATATCCATAATATAAAATTTCATATAATTAAAAACCAATCATATGATTATTAATTGCTGGTGATTATCGGTCGTGCCGTACGGTAGCAGTTTTGTTTCAGTATGACATCAAAAATACGTATATAAAAGCCATGTGCTTAATCTCTGGGTATGTGAGTGTCAAGTGTTACCCACCTCTCTATGGAGTGTGGACTATCGATGTGTGATCCACCTCTCTGTGACTATGGAAGTGCGTGATGGTATGTCTGATGTTTTCTAACATTAATGCAATATTAAATTATGGAACTCAATTTATAACCAAGGAAGAAATTTCTCAATGAAGAAACAATGATTTTTAGAATTGCGGTCTCAAATAATAGATAATTTCTGTAGTTTCTAATATCATTTCTGTATTTTATGTATCACATTTCAACCGCGCTGAATAATACTCCTTATATTTTATATATTTTAAGTAAGTAGTGATTACGAAACTTTTTCCAAAGTGGTATGGCGATCTTTAATTATCTCTTTGTTGATAAAATGGCTTGTAAAGGTGTTTCAGTTTAACTCTATGATCCCTATCCTGCCTTAAACCGCCCCATTCGACAGATGCTTGGTCTCGGGCGGTTTCGGATGCCTGAGAGCATTTTAATTAATCGCCCAAATTCGGGTGCCGTTCTTCTGGAAATTCTGTAAAGGAATGGAGGTTTCCATTCTTTTTTCGTGTACGAAAATTTACTTCAATCTTTGCTGTTCAGGAATTCTCAATCTAGCCGGGTTCAGAGAGTTGAAAAAAAGTATGGCTTTAAGAAAACGACAAGGCTTAGAATATATATATATATATTTTTCAAAGTAACAAAACAAGAAGTCATTGAAATGTGTTAAGGAGAGCAAAAAACCAAGCATCTCTGTTAATGAAATGTCTTATAAAGATGTTTCATGTAAAAAATAGTACATGTCATGAGAACGACAAAGCTTAAAATGTTTCTGCAAAAATAAAGATGCCTGAATAGCAAAGATCAAGAAGTTTAATATATTTTAGGTTTCGAATATATTTTGTTGGTTTGTAAAAATCTTTCAGTTAAAAAAAGTATGGCTTCGAGATAAATATAAGACTTAGAATATATTTTAGTGAAAGTTAAAAAATAAGAAGTTATTGAAATCTGTGAAGGAAGTAAGGAACGATGCATTCCCCTGCAACCGCGAGGAGTTTTATGCTTTTCCTTAGTTCAACTGATTTTCAACTTTTCCCATCAGTCTTTCATACCTAGGGTCACCATAGGTTTTTTGGTTGAAACTCAAACATGCCAGGGAGGAGTTGAAGGGTCTTGAGGGGTCAAAATATAGTATAAATTTCTAAAAGCTGCCAACCAACGACTCTCTTGCATAATACAAGCACAGAGTTTGAGAAAGTGAATAAAATTTTAAGGCGTCAGAATGCAATAAAAACCCAATTTTCACTAATTTTTGCTAATTCAAAATAATATTAATGAAATACAGAATTAAAACAAAAATTTTAATTTTCCGTTTTCCTATTATAACCAAATTCCTTTCTCGCCGCATTCAATGGCTAAACCCGGACATCTTGAAGATTCTGACACTAGTCCAGACGCAAGCTTGAAATCGAGACGTATGGTCACCCTATTTATACCTGTTCTGATATCCATCTAATATATTTTATTTTAGTAAAAATATCAATTTAAAACATCATGATGATTGTTTCCAATACTGCTTTCCATACGAGAAATATTAAATGCTTTGAATTTATCATTTGCGTTTGCACTGCTAGCATTTCTAGTATTTTTGTTATTGTGTACGTACTCCTTATGAAAGTTTTCCTGTAAAGCTTTTAACCTGTCTACCTATTTATATGACACACACATATTTGGCTTTAAACATAAATACAGTAAAACCCCGATTAACCTAAGTCGGGTTAACCAAAATCTGAGTTATCCCCAAATGTCTCTGAAACAGCAAATCCAAAAAACAAGTACTTTACTTCACGGAAATAATTGCGAAGGCGAGACGTTTTTGCAACAATATGCGTACTGTTCTCTTTTAAGCCTCGCCAAGAAGGTCAGGGATTAATTTAACACGATAAATTTAAAATTAATGGGTATTAACAGTATTAATTACGATAATTTTTTACCTGTTCCTGTCAGGCGCACGGCGGCTGACAGAGGGTTAACTTTAATGAAAAACAGAAGCGTAGCCTGCAAAGAGAGTTTTGAATTCGTTTTACACTCAAAACATTTCAGAATAACATAATGTAATTAGATACAAAATAGTAATAGATGTTCATGGCTTAACCGAAAAAATCGTTATCCGAAATCCCCCCTTTAGTTCGGTTAACTCTTTGAATCCGGCTAGAGTGAGAATTCAAGTGCCACAGAGACTGGGGTAAATTTTCATTCATGAAATCAGAATGAAATCCTCCCTTTCTCTACAGAAATTACAGGAGAACGACATCCTCGATTTCGCGATCAATTGTCAACAAAGAAAGGAACTAATTTTCTCCCGTAAAATTCATCCAGACGGCGCCGAAACCACCTGAGTCCGGCCTGTGTCGAATGAGGCGGATTGAGACGGGATAGGTCTCATAGGGTTAATAGGGGTTGCACTGCATTCCAATACAGTAGAATCTCGTTTATTTGAGCCTCTATCAACCGAGGTCTCTGTTAACCGAGCCTATACCAGAAAATTGATCTATATTTTTAATTTTTATAATTAAGTCGATGTTTCGGTAAAGGGTATCAAATTTGGTATTGGAGCTGGTTTCCATGATGCGAAGGTTTGTAAAAGGTGGTTATCGAGAGGTGATCTTTTCTAACTCAAATGTTATTTCGAGAAAACAATAAAAACACAATTCCATTCTTAAGCAATTCAGTACTTGTGTAAGCAAATTCCATGCATTTTCATGAAAAAAGGGCACTGTAAATTTTTGGAAAGTTTCTCGTTGTTGAGCGGGGAAAGATATGTTTTTGAAAATCCCTTAAAGAATCACTGGGAAATGCAAAGGAAATAGTGAAAACCAGTCACATTCGCGAATCCTCTTATCAAAACTCTTTCAAAAAATGCTTGAAAGGAGTTTTATAACTAATAAAAGTCTTTGTTGAAATGATAATACGTGGTAGTCTTGCGGACCAATTTTTACAATTTCAAATAAACAATTTTGGAAAATATTGTCGTAAGAAAATAAGCCATAATTTAAAATTTATTTTCTATCAACCGAATTTTCGATTATCCGAGGTGATTACGATCCCAATCAGCTCGGATAATCGAGTTTCTACTGTACTTAATGGAATGAATATGTATGAATTATTAAAAATGAAGTAAAATGTGAATTGTTCTAGTCCAGTGTTTTTCATTGTGGGGCCCACGCCCCACAGGAAGCAATTCGGACTCGTCCAGAGTCTAAACACAGCCGTCTACTGTGATTTAACAAGTTATTATTGCATTTAGTATATCAAGAATCTTTTACAGAAGTTCCCGGATAATCCATATTTTTTGGAATTCGAATAGCCCAATTAGTTAGGATTTACGAGGTTCCACTATAAAAATTCTTTCATTAAAATTATTACTTGAATTTCAATTCTCCATTTTATATGTTTTGAAAATTTATTTACCTTGTTATTCAACAATTCCCTGGTCATTTCTTTCTAAAACCTATCATTTAAGTTTCTACAGTGAATTTTTGAACATTAAAATTTATGTATATGTTACAGAAGAGGCATGAGAATTTTAGAAAAGCATAGATGGAACATGGCACAAAAAAGGTTGGGAAACACTGTTCTAGTCGTAATTTCGTATCCTACATCAGGAGTACCCACCCTTTATCCCGTCGCGTACCCCTTGATTAATCTTTATATTTTCGCGTGCCCCCTACTGTCATATCCTACCCCCACCCCCACGAAAAATAGGTCTATGGAAAGACGTTTTTTCCTATAATGTTCAGGGCTTAAATTTAAGAGTGAATCGAATCCTACCCCCAGAGGTACGCGTACTACAAGTTGAGAACCTCTGTCCTACATGAATTAATCAGCATGATTCTACGCCTTCTTAAAAACAAATTCCAATATTATTAAAACAGATACTTAAAATACCATTTACCAACTCATGCCATCAGTTAATGATGCTGTTACCAGAAGCCAAACAAGTAATGAGGTTATTTTTTAAAGTCGGGTGCCTCATAACCTTAAACAGAACCTCGCAGACAGATGCCATTATGCTGTGAGTATTCTCTGGTTAATGTCAGAGTGTGGAGTGTAGTGCAGTTAATTCGCATTCTGTTCCATCGTCTGTTGGGAACTGTCAGAAAGGGTTAGGGCTCGAGCAACAGGGGGTGACAAGTTGTGACAGTTGTTGATTTATTTCGCTCCGTTTGGTTAGAGCGGCTGCAATGGCGGTTCAAATAAAACGACTGACTTCATTATCCGGGATGTAGTAATGAGTCAGTAGCCTAGCTATGAATGATCTTTAAAACTGCCTGTTGTTCATATGGCATTTCTATGTGGGTTTGTAAATGCAATTGCATGAGTTTTGTTTCAAAATTTTTGCACGCTTGATAAAGTAATATTGCACGCATAAAATGGGACTATTTATATTTTAAACTACAAAAAAGGGTTTTTCAATGTCCTTTATGTCCTGAGAAAGCTTTGGAAATATTCTGTTTGCAAATCTCAATTTAATCCCTAAATTGACAAGAGAAGAAGAAAATTAAGAATTTATTATCTATAATGTAAAGCAATGAAAAAAATGTAAGCTTCTATCTCTCATGAGAACTCCTCCGAAAGTGTGAAGAGCATCGACATGAAATTTTCACGTGAAATTCTCGACGCTCATTTTTAGGTCAACTGTGTTGTTTCAGCTTTCAAAAGTAATTACATTTAAAGAAAGTTAGTTAAATAAGGGAAATGATTATGACAATTTTTTAAAATAAAAATAATTATTCATCAAGTGATCAAACCATTCTATGTAAACAAGTGTGAACATAAATTTATAATAATAGGATTATTAAAACTAATTATGATAAATTAAGAATTAATCTGAGTGAAAGCAGAATAGACACAGATTTATTCTTAATTTATTTACATCTATCCCTCTGTAATAAAGCTAGTGAACTTTAAAGTTTTAATTACTAGCTTATCTGTAATAAATTTAGTAAATAAATAAAAATCGTGAATTTAAAATACTTTTGTAACAAATTGTAATACAGTGCTTAAGTCAATATATATATTTTTTACTTATTTTGGCAACAAATATTTAACAATAAGGAAGAAGGACGTCCTACGAAAAGTTTTGATACCCTCAGTATTGTTGTTACTGATCTACGATCATGTCCTATAATATAAAGAAGCAATTAACAGTGTATTAATTATTATCACCGTGCAAAACCATGATGCGGTTTTATAATTAGGTGACAGTTATCAGAGTAGCAAAGCACTTGTCTCACCATAAATATATACTGTAAATTTTCATTTTCGGAAGTCTTGTATCAAAACCATTAAAATTCATATTTTTGATTTTTTATGAAAATGCAATAAAAGCATACAAAATCTTTATAAAATTCTATGTAGACAGAGCAGAAAACTAATTTTATCTGCTAATTCTCTCTCAACTAATGCTGAGATACGGAATTTCACCTAAAAAATTATGAAATGATTCTTTGCCTCTGAAGATTTTCACTTTTGAATCCTATTTCGTCACTAGTGTACCTGGCTGATTAAATCTAACATTTTTATCATGTGTTGTTAAATGGACTGATTAGAAACAGTTCTCAACCTTGGTTATAAAAACTGAAGCGTACTTCAGAATTTTTTTAAAGAAATCAAAATATTGCAAATTAATTTGTTTCTTCTCCAACTTTTTAACGAAAATTAAGGTTTAAGATTCATTTATGAATATAGAAATTTAAAGCATGGTGTTTCAATTTACACCACTTTTTGGGGTAACTAAAGAGCCAATGGAAATCCTATTATTATTTCTAGTTCTTGCTCAACGGAATTTGTAATAACATGTTAATTATTCGATTTAAGGAATTAAGGTCATTCGTTTGGAAAAAAGTTTTTTGTACTAAAAATTAATGTTCATATATTGAAACCCATGTCACTGATACATATTTTCACTGCAAAAAATGCAAATATTATGGAAAATTAATGCTACTGAAAAATTTGATATTAATTTAATCTTGAATATATACTTTTAAACACTTAACAGTTTTGCCCGAAAGGTGTGCAGGCAGGTTATTACTCAGCAATGTTTCTAGTACATGCCTCTAGACGTCTAAATAAAGTTGGATTGAAAAACAAGTGTAAACCAGTTTTTAGTTCAGGTTTTATTGCTTTTTTCTGTTTTTGTTCTTTTCAGTTCAGATGTTTGTTCGGATAAAAGTCAGCTTTAAGTAAAAATGCCCCTTTTTTCCCCCTGCAATTAAAAATTATCAAAAATTAATAAAATCAATACTTGTAACTTTTATGACTGATGATTTGAATTTATGAAATCAATTTGAATACAAAATTGCTTATAAAAAATGTGCTTATTTTTGAACACAATATGGCAGAAAAAAGAAATTGCTAGGCGGTTAAAACAATCTTTACAAATTTTAAAGTTTAAAGTTTAAGTTCTTTCTTTCTTAAATTATATTCTTGGAAGAAAATTTATACTATTTATACATTTAGAAATAAATTTCGATGAAACAAATCATTCTCTGTTAGAATCTCACCTCACTCATTCTGAAATACATATTAATAGGCCTTTTTTTACTTCTCAACCAAAGTTGGAACTTTATTTACGCCCAATCCGACAGCCACAATGCTAACCAGACCCATCATGGCTACAGTCAACGATAAACACACAGAAGACAAAACAGTTGTTGTTAACAAACATTTCTTATCTCTGAATGTCTAAATAGCTGCTTTCCATTTATTCGAGTTGACAAGACGACCACATAATCTAATATTAAAAGCTTGAATCTAATCTAAAAGTAAATGACTGAAGGAGATGACTGATATAAATCTTGGTCGGCATCATTCTTACATCATTAAAAATGATATATACCGTGTCTCTGCGTTTTTTCCCCAACGGGTGTATAATTTATAGCCTCGAGGGGAAGAATTTACGACTCATTTGGAAAAGTTCTTTTGCATTAAGACATTTTTTGTCCCTATTCCCATTTAAATACGCTGGATAACAAGACAAAATACTGCTCCCTAACAAAGTGTTAGAATACTTAAGTGTAATTTTTGGAACGGAAAAAAATTCTAAACTTCTACTGTTCCGAGAAATTTCAGTATTATATTTAGTTAATTAACGCATTTAAAATTAATTCAGTGATTTTAATTTACTTTTAACTAAAATTTAAGATAGATTGTTAGATTTATGCTGAGACAGAATATGAATTACTACAAAAAAAAGAATCATATTTCTCGTTTGCTCTGTAATAAAATGCATGTAAATTTCGTGTGATATTTAATTAATTACAGACAGTAAAAAAATGAATAATAATTTTTTCATTAGTAATAAAATGCATGTAAATTTCATTATTGCTATTGTAAATTTGCATTCCTTTAAATGTGTGTTATTTTTATATTCCTTTAAATTTGTGTTATTTTTATATTCCTTTAATTTGTGTTAATTTTATATTCCTTTAAATTTGTGTTGTTTTTATAATCCTTTAAATTTGTGTTATTTTTGAGGAGCAAACATTCAAACCATGCTTTCTCCTTCAGATACAATTTTTCAGGAAACAGTAAACAAGCTCTGCAGGTAATACTTTTTGATTGAAACCTCAATTTTCTAAGTAGGTTTATAATGAGATAAAACTTGTTTCAGTTGAAAATAATAGTATACAGTTGTACTATTTAATGTTGAGTTCAAAGAAAAATCACTAACTCATTTTTTCTTTTTTTGGAGAAAACACGGTTTGAATGTTTGCTCTTCTTTTATATTCCTTTAAATTTGTGTTGTTTTTATAATCCTTTAAATTTGTGTTGTTTTCATACTCCTTTAAATTTGTGTATTATCTGTTGCATCCTTTTCTTTTACTTAATACGATGGCAAAGAAAGAACTGCCGGTGAAGCTATAGGGGGGGCGACACTTCAAAAGGTGTGGAAAACTCAGACATGTAGGAAAATAACTTTGTAATTAAGAGGAGCATCGGCTATTCAATCATTTTATTAATAAAAAATATCTATTGTAATTAACTCATATTTTCTCCTTTTTTTCGGTAAATTGCTGGTATGTGACAGAAAGTCTGGTGGTGAAAGCGCGATTTCCCAACCAGATCAAGGGCGTCAAACGACGGATTGCGTTATTAAATCAATTTTTTCTCCCTGGAAATTATTATTTTTTTGAGGTTTAAGTAACTTGTAAAGGAAGGGCGACATACTGAAAGTTCTCCCAGAGCGTCATAAGTTTCAGCTACGCCACTGCGCCTTACAAGGGCTTCGCCTTTGAATTTACCCCTACCCCACGTTCTATTGCACAAAAGACTTCTGTCTAGAGGCCTGGCCAACTTTTAAAGTTTGGAAACGAACTTTCGGGACACCCTATGTAAAAGTAAAGGTGTAATACAATAGTATATCTTAATATTTTGAAACGCAGATATTTCCTAGAAATGAAATATCCTAGTTCTCTATATATCTATATACAAGGTGACTTTTAATTAACCTACAACTTTTAACAGAAATAATTTCTCAGTCTCACTAGATGGCGCCGAGAATGCATGCAGTGGCAGAGGGCATAAAAGGAATTTGTTTCGTATAAGTTCCATGCCATTTTAAAAATGTCTCCGTATCGTATATTTATTGTTAAAAATTGGTATTTATGTAGCGAAAATGCTACACTATTGCTACGGAAGTGGTCTTGCACAGTATCCTGGTTATTATCCTGGTACAGTTGCATTGCATTGGCCACCTTATTCACTAGATCTGAATCCATGTGATTTCTTTCTTTGGAGGTCATATGAAAGATTTGGTGTACAAGAAGCAGCCGACAGACCTTATTAGCTTTAAAAGTTCCATAACTGACTCAATTGCAAGCATCAAAAGAAAAACTCTTGAACTTGTAACTGACAACTTTGTAACTAGGTTGCGCTATTGTATCACCTCTGACGGTTCTCACTTTGAAAAATTCTGCATTAAAATCCTTTTTAACGTTCTTTTCGATAAAAAAAAATGTTTGTAGTGCTATCTGCAACGACTCAAGAGTTATTTCAGCTAAAAGTTGTAGGTTTATTAAAAGTCACCCTGTATGTGAAAGAGAAAGGGACTCACTGACTGATCATCGAATCTCCCAAACCAATGGGACTAGAAACTTGAAATTTGGCTAGTGGTTGCTTTATGGGCAGTAGGCGCTCATTAGGAAAGGATTTTTCAAAATTTCAATTTTAATTAATCAAAAGTTACCTTAAATTTAGCATTTTTCCGCAATAACTTCAGAGGATAATATCGTACAAAAACCATTTTAACATCATCCGAAAGTTTAAAAAATTAGCTTTACAATTATACCAATTTCATTTCCATTCAACAGTCTGTTTAATTTAAATTAATTTTTGAACATGTTTTCAAGTGGAATTTCCAACAAAGTTTTTATTTTATCGTCTGCAGCTTTATTGGAGCATGCGCGGAAAAACTCTTTCACGGATTAAAAAAAAAAGATAGAAAACAGTATTAACTGAAAAGTAATAATGGGGAGTTCCGTTTTGAAAGTTATTCCTGTCGATAATTTGAAAAATCTTTTGTAAATTATTTATAAATACGTGTTCTGTCTTTGTATATATTTGTATTAAAAGACGTAAAAGTACTTTTATCCCAAGCAACAAGAATACTGTGTTACTGCGCGGACGATGTCGTGGGCATCAGTAAGTTAATTTATAAAAGCATTAATTAAAGCATTATAAAACAATTTATTTGGCATTTCTTTATGGGTGAAGTGGAGTTACATGAAGATTTATGTTAAATCACTCTTTGTTTATCCAACTTATATCTGAATAACTAAGAATAGTTTAGAAATCTGTATAAAATATCTTACAAAAATTCGCTGTAAAAGTGATGACAGAAACACGAATTTAAAATTGGTTCATACCAGTAACGAATTGAGAATGGTGACAAATTTTTGTAATAATTTTTTGTATCCCACAAAGCACTTCAAATCATAATTCAAATGCAAATTATTTGTCAAAACAGCAAAGCATAGAAATTCGTCTATTTTATTAACTTCCGATATGGAAGGCATCTCAAATTTAGGGATGAGAAGTTGTCGGATAAGTAGGGTCTCCCTTTCCTGAAGAGTAAAGTAATGATGGTGTGGGTGTGTTAACCAATTTCCGATAATGAGATTGGTGCAAGGTCCGATGTTGGCCATTTTGTGACTAACCACAATACCTACGTTATTATCTTGACGACCTGGTCTTTCAGGACCTTGATGCCTTGGTAGGGCAGGGCAGAGGCGGAAAAATAGGAGGCGAAAAAATAACACCAAGCCCCAGGCGCCATTTACACTTTCTTAACCAATGGTGACGATTGAGGGCGAAAAAATAATATTTCGCCTCGCTACGCCACTAGGAGGAGGGATATCATATATGGTTATCTTAATACATTTGTAAACAATAAGGGAAGACGAAATCACTCGGTTTCAAATTGCTGGATTCTGTTTCGGATCAGTGAAAGAACAAGACGTGGTTTAGATCGAAAGTCGAATTGTTGTACTGATCTTTGATAATAGAATTTGTACTGAATTTTAGGTGCCTAATTCTTTTCTGTGACCTAACAATTTCCCTCTAGGTAATTAACACTAAAATTACGCTCTTAAGGGAACATACGACTCTTAAACCTCGAAAAAAATAAGGGTAAAAGTCTCAAATTCTATACGTTGTATCTCTGAAATAATACATTTCACAATCTCACTTTTTTTCTAGAAAAAATATCTATTCTTTCTGTTACAGTACGCAAATTTTCAAACCTCAATATTTGTATGTATTTATTTGAGAGAGTAATAAATGTGGGTATAGTTTTTCGAGAAAAAATGAGATAGTCCCATTGCGCGCATGATTACGAATAAAATATTGGTCTAAACACAATATTTTGGTATTTCAGTAATCCAAACAGTCTGTTTAAGAAATTTAACCACAATTTATTTGCATATAAATTTAATTTCTATTTTATATACCAATTTAAAAAAAGTGTTAAAAATAGTTAAAATTTCAATATTTCTATCCCCCCAAAAAAAATTCTTTGGAAAGGAAATGTACAATAATTGTGGTTCAATTTGTAGAACATATCGTAATACATATTCAGTAAAAATTTTATGTAAAAATATTCAACATTTCTTGAGAAATTATGCGCGCAATATAAAAAAGCACATTTTGAGATACAGCGCTTTAAAGATATGGCACTATTCAATGTTTACGTTGAACAGCTGGTACATTTTCCTTCATAAATTTTATAATTACTGGAATTTTTTAACTCGGATTGTTTTAAATTGTTCAGAAATAACTGGTGAGTAATATTTTTTTTTCAAAAAAATCGGAAATTTCCGAGATTTAACAGACGTATATCCCCTTTAAAAAAGCCCGTTTACAACATGCTTAATTAAGCTGTTCCAATTAAGTAAGTGTTTACTTGCTCCGCTTTAACCAAAAGCACAATGTAAACACATTTTGCTGTGTATGTATCACATGATCTATGGGTTATGTGGGCAAAATAAAGAGATAAATTTTATAAACAACATGCAGAACTTGAGATTTATCTCTGAAAAAAAATTGTAATAGCTCTTTACAAAGAACACGTCCCAAAACGGCCATGAAACAAACGCGTTTAATTAAAAATAAAAAGCGGATAGAAAAATCTACCCTGATTTATTGCCATCGTAATTTAACGACATCATGAACGGACATCTAGGAGCTGTGATTTAATTGGTGGCTGTGAGGCGATAAAATTATGGAGCATTAAAAAGCGCGGGTGAAAAAAAGAAAAGAAAAAGAAAAGCTCGATATATCGCGTCGGCAGCAAAACACGAGGAGGGGTCGAGAGTAATTGAGTAAAGGGATAAAAACAACCGTATGAGGAGCAAAAAATAAAATGAAATCTGCCCTCCCACTTGAACAAGTGTAGCTGCTTTCAATGACCTGATGACACGAGACCTCCTAGACATTGACACCACCTGCCCAATCTCTCACCCCTGTTTGTCACGTGACTTACCCTTTGTGACGTCACGGCTTGCCGCCTCGATGAAAAGGAAAAAGTCCCGCTTTCGAACTAATCGATCTCTTTCTTTCTTTTATTATTTTTTTTTATTTCGTTTATCTTATTTTGGTTCTGCCTCGTCCTCTTGGACGTTTCGGATCTTATTCGGCGGAACTGTTATCTGTGGTGAGGAAAGAGGTTGCCAAAATTTGGCAATTAATCGCGTGTTTTGATTGTTGGTTTTGGGGAAAGACAGAGTTCCTTATACAAAAAAAAGTTTCTAATGTTTCAATTTTATTTTTCTTTCAGGCGGTACAGATGCTTTATCAGAACTTCTTTTTTTTTACTCTGATAAAGAATGAAGATTACCTTCCCATCAAGAAAGTAATATGTAACTTCTGTAATCACACTGTATACTGGGTGTCCACTGTAAATACGCCGCAATAGATAATTTTTAAACCGTTAGGAATATACTTTTGATTCGAAAAATGGCTTAAATGACGTATAGAATTATGTTTTATGCTTTTTGAGCACATAAATGCAACGCTGTCTAAATTTTTATACATCCCCCGGCCCTATTAGTCATGTTTAGTAAAATATTCCCGACATATAAAAACTGTTCCAATCTATTATCTAGACTGTTATCCAAAAACATCCCGAATGGTAACTCTAACTTATAAGTTTAACATACACCCGATCGTGGCACTTTTCCTACTGAAAACAGTGTTTCTAAAATCGCCCATATCTAAAAGGGATTGAAATAGAGTGTAACTTATGTTATGATCATACTTTCTTTATTAAACATGAAAATTGAGACGCAACAAAAGCGAAAGTAGTACAAGACAGCTTTTTAGTACTTTTAGGAGAGAGAATATAGTTAAAGTATTCTTTTAACACTTTTCCCCTAAATAAAACATCAAAATAAAAAGGAACTTGGGAATATTGTCAGGTGATAGGACATTAACCATGCATTTTTTAAAGTTTTTTTTTAATACAATGCCCCTCAAAGGGCTAGGGCAATAATGAGAATCCCCAAGTGGACAATAATGGGAAAACTCGTGTGGGCGATATTGGGAACAAACTACCACTCAAATATGGCGGCATCCCCCATCGGATCGGATCGCGAACCAAAAAGTAAACTACACCAAAAGGTAGACAATTATAGTCACTATCAGAGCCTCAAATGGTATAACATTATGATTTGAACTTTACTGATTATACTAAAAATAATGAAACATTATTAATTCACATAACACGAAAATCAGCAAAAATTCCCAGAGAAAAGAAAAAACGACAACACAGGTTCGAATGGCTTCCTCAAACAACTACTAAAGAGGGAACTTTGTAGTTCCGCGGTAGTGGACACCATATACTACTACAAATAAAGAAGAAACCGTGGTAGGCGATATTTGGGACCCTTATCTTATAGACTTAGCCTGTCATTTTAAGGAGCATAACTACCGCATTATACGTTAGTTTGCTAGGTTTTTGACCGAGCGAAGCAAGAACCTAATTTTAATTCGCTTTTTCGAAATTTCGTCTGTTTGTCTGCAAATTTGTTCGTTATGAAATCATGACCAAATGCCTTGCTCTATTTTCTTCGAATTTGGCCTGAATGTTCCTTTAAGCCATTGAAAAAGTACTCACGTGTGAGGATTCTTAATTTTTTATTCCTTTTTAAGTAGTGGCTGTTTTAATTATTTATTATTTGTCAAATCAATGTCGCATTTGGCACGATTATAATATTTCAGTAATTTTATTAAGAGCAGAGTATTTGATTGCAGTTTTGTTAATATCGATAAAAGCAGACATTTATTTGTAATTTTGTGAGCACTGATAAATGCCGAGACTTTTCTAAATAATTCGCATTAAAAAAACTGGCTAAATCTTTAGAGATCGCAATGAAGAGCAGATCTTAGATTTTTGTTTGACGATAGGTTTAGTTTAATTTAGTTGTATTAACGTCCGGATTCGAAGCAACACCAGGCATGTTTTGGAACGGATCTCGTAGCTTTGAGCCGCGGTCAGATGACGAGTAGGGATGGGAAAAACTTACCGGTTTTAACCGAAAACCATTCTTTTTGTTTCGGTTAACCTGTTTTTTCGGTTATTTTTTTGTTTCGGTTATAACCTGTTATTTTTTTAAATCCAAAAACTGGGTAAAAAAACGGATCGGAAGTTAGGCTCGATCTTAGGTTCGATTAGACTAAATTTTACCAAGTTATGAAGCTTTGAATTTTATCATCTTAGACCAATCAACGACAACCGCTTCCTCGAGGCGTCTTTTGTTTGGAAGATTACTGAAAGGATCTTTATGAACAGATAAATATTGGCTAATGGATTGATTTCCTGTAAAAACAATATTAATAAAAAAATTTTGTCTTTAAACCGCGTTTGTTTTTTCATAAAAAAAAAACCGAAAACCTGTTATTTCAAAAACCAGTTATAACCGCCAGGTTAAACCAGAGGTGAAAAAAACCCGAATAACCGAAAACCGGTTATTTTTTCAGCAACCGCCATCCCTAATGACGAGTACGACACTACAGCTGGAAACCCCCTCTCCAAACTTCCGCACCAAACCAGCGGGGGGAACGCTTGACACTCTACGATTGATTTAACCTTGCAACAGACCCAATTCACGATGGCTCTTCAGTGGAATCGGGTTTTGAGCCTGGGACCGTCCGGCGCCGAGGCAGACACCTTACCACTAGGCTACTGCGGCCATTTGACTAACGATCTACTGTTCACAGAACTATTCGTATAGAATATATTTTGTTTTATGAGTGTAGAAAAGTAGAATTAACACATAACTTCACTTTCGGAAATAACTGAAAGCAATTTTTTATGCTCTGTTAAAAAAGAAATCAACATTGAAGAAACTTACTTCTAGAAAAAATTTACTATTTCAACTTCTTTGAAGAAAAGGAAATATAAAAATACTAAAGTTGAAATAAAATTAACAGAACAGTTCTGTTGAAGAATTCATATTCTTTTCTCGAAGAGAAAGTTGAAAAAGTTCTATAAAATCACAAACAGTATACTTCTTTGTAGTCTGCGGGATTATAAAAAAATTTCCACTTTCCGTCTTTGTAATTTTATTGTGTCTGCATGATGTCTGAAAGAAGCTAGAAAAGAGGGAAAAACCTAGTTCTTTGAGCGGAAACTTTAGTTTTTAAGGGTATAAGACATTTTATGAAAATGAAGTAAAGAAATCAACAAGCTATTTCGGATTATCATTTTTTATTTCCTCTCAGACGATTTTGAAAAGATGAACTAACTCTGTTTCACTTCAGTACTTTGTTATATATAAATAAAACTGAAAACACTTTAAAATGGAGGACTTTTCTAAGAATTAAAAAGCGTATAGTGATCTTTATTAATACAGAGAAAGAAATCTGATTGTAATTTTTATCTGGAAAGCATATTCATTTTCTAAAACTTAAAAACCGTCACCTTAATGCTTTTATTTGTAAATGTAAAGATTTGTTATGATTATGTGGCAACATGATGGTGTTTTGGATAGAAAGCTGCTGGAGTCTACAAATTTGGGTGAGCAGCAAATAATAAATAGCTGTAATTTCAATCTAGCTACGCATCAGACTACATGCCAAGCGGATGTTTGGGGTAAACTGAAGTATACAGCTTTTATTTTTTATTGATTTTATTTGACATTTCACTTTATATTAACTGTGTGCGAAAAATAAATAAAAAAATATTTTGAATTAAGTAATTACATTGGTTGCTTTCTTGAAACCTTCTCCCACCAATCGTGATTCTATTTGGCTTAATCAGATATTTTAATGCACAGCAATCGTATTAAAGGCAACATAAGATTTTCGCTTTTAGAAATCTGTTTTAATTCTTTCATAGCAACATTCTATTTATTTTTCTTTGAGGAAACAAAGTTATTCCTATGTAAATTAATAAGAAAATAAGATTAGAACTTGTCAAGCCATCTGTTGTCTTTATCAGATGTTAGAAAATATATTTTTAATAATATACCTCTGTAAGACCACCGCCAATCTAAAAATATGTTGAAAGAAGCAGTTTAGAAAGTCATTACCGCTCAAGAAATGGTGGACCGTATTCATTTTCGTACGAGTAGGCTAATTTCCAATTTTTTCATTCCGTGAAATGGGCAGTTTTAAATAAGGGGAATATAGTATTTTTCTTCAATTTTTGAAAATATTTTAAAAACTGAAAATTAATTTCTTTGAAACACAGTCATTTTTCTCAGTTCAATTCAAAGATAAAAAGTAATAGAAATAAGTTTCTGTAAATGTTTCTGAAAAGCAAAAATAATAGTTTCGTTTTCTACAGTTCTAAAACAATAAATCTGCTAGAATCAAACCATACGTTATCAACTGGTTATAATTTTCTGAGAGAGTAAATTCGTGAGCAATTATTTTAATTATTACACACTCCCCGAGACCAATTAAAAAATCAATAGAAATTAGTTTGAATAAATGTTTCTGAAAAGTAAAAATATTTATTTTCTACTGTTCTAAGCAATATATTTGCTACAATCAAACCATACTTTATCAACTGGTTATCCTTTTCTGAGTAAGTAGATTCGTGAGTAATTATTTTAATTATAACACCCTCTGTGTGACCAATTATTTGGTTTCAGATGAGAAAAATTAGCTTTTAAAGTGAATGAACGGATGTTTTTTATTACATTTAATCACATCACTAAAATCTTAAAAATATTTGGATTCATGGATGCTTAAGAAAATATGCATATAAACAAGAATTGTCTACTTTTGAATTGGACGTGAAAAGTGGAAAATGCCGGAACCACCGCTCAGAAGGTTAATGCATCGGAACCGAAACCATTTTAACATTTTAAAGTCATTTAAAGTTTCCTATTTCCAAGAAAAATTCACTCAAATTCGTTTTTCAATAACATAATAATTTTTGAACTACATTAAACATAAAGCATGTTTCAGATGTTGATCACAAATCAGATTCCATGCTATAAAATACAGTTTGTTTTATAAATATTTCAACAAGATGAAGAAAATTAAATGTGCAATGAACTTAATTAATTTTATTTGCTTCGAAGCCTCGAGATTCGTGTTATTATTCGAAAAACTTCTTTGATGGTAGAAAATATTTAAGCATAATCTTTTCATTTACCAAACTTGTCCCCATCATTTTCATAAATTTCAATGCGAAAGCAGCAGAATTCATTTCGCATTCACTTTGCAAACCTGATCTAATGATATTTTGAGCGCTGAATGTTGATAAGAACTTGAACTTGCAAATTCCAACAAACTGATTTTCTTTTCAGCAGACCGCTGCTTTGCAAAAGTGGGCACAGTTGCAGTGAAAAGGCGCGAGTTAAAATATCGAATGAAAGAAAAAAAAAAAACGTGAAACTCTTTTCACAAAAACCTATTCGAAATAATGCTTTATGCAACATTCTTCGTAATTTCATTTCAACTCAGCCTAACCATTAGTAGTAAACAAGACGTGATGTGTTTCCATAAGGCCTACTGAAGGAGGTTAAGTTGCTTTATAACATTTCTTGGCATTTTGATTCCAGTTCTTCTGGTATTTACATTGGGAAAGAAAAACTCTAACGGAGCTTTAAGACCTAACGCTTTTCTAATGTTATATCCCCGTTATTTTATTTTATTTTATTTCTTTCTTTTTGTCCCCTTAGCCAATCACGATGTGTTTGAAAGCTGAACGTAACTGGCTCTAGCGCGACCGTACGTGAGTTGAAAATCTAACGCAGAATGGGAGCTCCTTGTACTGAGGTGCCGCTGTGAAGCTGCAACTAGTCGCTTTATTCCATGAATAAGCTTACTCAAATAAGGTTCTTTTCTGCTGCGTTTTTCAGCAGAAAAAAAGTCGTTTTTTTTCGTTCTTGTGTGTTGTGTCAAAAGACGGATGTGACGAACGATTTTTTTTGGTCCTCATAGAAAAGTCTTCTCACGCTACTAACAAGCGACAGTCAGAGCGCCATCATATCGAAATGTAGAAATGCTTCTGGCAAAATTCTCGCTTGCCGGAAGCTGTTGGTGTCACTCTTGAAGGGTTTCCATCGAAATGAAATAATATTTATGCCACTGAATATATTGCAAGATGAGGGAGACACGATATATTTCACATTTCTATCCATCTGGCTGTAGGCTCTCGACTTTTCGGAAATCATGAATTCCTAGAATCGAACTGAGAGGCAGGAATCTTTCGACAAGCGTGGTTTGAAGAGATCGAGTCGACAACCGAAGATTGTATTTTCGTAGTTAATGCAGGGATTCTTTCTTAGGGTGTGGGAGATAACTTATCCATCAATAAATGGACATATAGTGAAAAATATACATTTTCTCCGTTAACAGAAAGTAATGGAGTGTAATGTTTCATTTTTATTCAGTTAGAAAACCCGCTAATTCATTTTTCATCGTTTTTGTTTCACCTTCTTTGATTGTGTAATTTTTTTAAATCATTATTTAGATACAACATTTGCAAGCGTGTTCAAATAACGTCGAGTCAAGCGAGTTGTTATTTATATGCAAAGCTTTATTAATATAATATGATCCAACGCTTTGAAGGTACTAAGTAAACACCTTAACCTCTGAAAATTGCAGGATGCAGCAGAAAATAGACTTGCTTCCAACACTCAGAAATCGAAGAATACGCAGTCGGAGGGTTAACCTTTCATTAGGAGCTGCTATTATATGCCTCGTATAAGTAGTAGCGGTAGTATCTCAGATCACATGGTCTTTTTTCATCTAATACATCTTAATCTTTAATTTTTATAGTATACAAAATATTTTTATTTTTGGACTTTTTTACACAAATATTACGAAAACATGCCCCAGATTTTTTACACATCGTTCTCATCTCAAAGATTATATTTCTTAGAGACCATCGTTAAAATAAGAAAAATCTCTGCGCCGTTTTCTAGACAATCATTCACAATTTCTATAGGAAATGCATTTACCACTTTAAAATCATTTTGTATTAAACAATTGTAACAGTTTAAAACTTAAAATTAAAAATAAATAAAAGAAAGCTCGACCTTGCAAATTTGGCGCGACGATCTGAGAGATCGGAATTGTGCTTTTCGCCTTTTGGCTATGCGTTACTGAAGCTGAAGATTCTTTAATCTCCATTCCTCGAAGGTCCAAGAAGGATTCTAAAAGGGCGAGAAACCATTGGCCACTGATTTCAAAAGTTGGACTCAAAATATACCAAACGATTTAAGAGATAGTCCGCGACTAACGGAGAATAAAATATTTATTTATTTATTTGCCCACCGGCACAGCCTACCCATAGGTTGTGAGACACTGACCCGGACGTCAGGGAGTACAAAATAACAACAAAACAGGAAGAAAGACATTACATCAAATTGCAGAACATCGCACCAAAACTGAATTACACTGCATGCAAAAAGCAACAGCAAAAGCAAAATTTCTGAACAACTAAACAGAAGACAAAGGAAGTGACAGAAAAGTTCATAAAACAACATCAAATAGTAAAACAGGAAACAAAAGACAATAAAAATTAAAACAATAACTTAGGATATTAAGCACGTGTGTGATAATTCAATAGAACACATTTAAAACTTTATATTCAAAGAAAAAATGTAAAAAAAAACCCAGAAATGTTAAAGAAACAATTTTATATTTTTTGACAATGTTTCATCAGTCAGAAAGCTCACTGCAAATAAAACTGGAAATTCTAAGTTTTCTGAGTTTTTTCTCTATTCTTTGCATGGGGTAAGTTTATTTTTATGATGGCTGCTTTTACTAACAGTCAGATGGTTAATATTTTTAGATCAATCTTATTAGCGTCTTTATGTTTAGTTTTCCTTTTTCTTTTAAAATAAGGCTTTCTGATGTACATATCTCTTTCGTCTTTTGTTGGGAAATTTCGGGATAAGAAAAGCTATATTTGGCGTAATGCAAGCTTCTTACTGAAAAATTTCCCAATTAATTTGAATACATTTCGAATAAAGACCTTAGCCCTTGAAAAAATGGACTAGAATGGATTCCTTGTCTTGTTTTGCTTTTTTCGATTCCCTCTGAGTTTATCTTTGTCTTTTGGACTTCTTTGAATGATATTGATTTCCATTGTTTTTGTTTCTTGTTTGAAACTGCAATTGCGAGCAACTTAAACATTATTTCAATTTTATTGTCTAAATTTTATTGTTTAAATTTAGTTATTTTGTTGTTTATGTTTAAAGTTTAAGTTAACTTTATTTTTTTGAAATTTATTCTACTTTTTCTAGTTGATTGTTTTTAAGCTTTGTTCTTTGCAAGTGAATAATACAAATAAATTGTATTTAATTTTAGAAAACGATCAATATTGGCTTCAAATAAGAGTAGTGATTTACAGAAATGTATTGCAATACTACAAACCTACGTTACTTTTCACTTTTTGGACGATGACGGATAATAGGAGCTGTCGATTAAACGAGTGACGATTAATCAAAGTTTTACTGTACTACATTTCCAAATTTGTATTTTGGAAATGCCATCTTACTGCATAACTGAATCCATATTATATGTGGGGTGATTTAGGTTATCTAGGTTTCACAAGGCTTGTTTTTGAATTTTGTATTTCTTTCCAGTTATTGTATGAAATAGAAAATGTTTTTATAAAAACATACAGAAAGTGACGAAACAAACAAGTTTGTCAAGAAAATAAATTTAATTTTGGGTCATTTTTCAGTTTTATATTTTATGTATGACAAAAAAGGACAATAGCCTAATATTTCGGAAGCATCAAATTATATTTTTTTACAAATGTTCACCATAACTATGAAATATCTATGGAATTTGGGGGAGAGCACATGCATATTTGTATTGGGAACTAAATAATTTCAAATACAAAATTTGTTTTTTTTAAATCTCATCGCTAAAATAAAATTAAAACTGGATTTTATTTAGATAATATTACCGTTATTAAAATACCACAACAAATGAATGTTATCTGAAATATCTTCAAAAAAGTTTTCATTTCCAATTTTGCATTTAGAAATATTATATCTTATATTACCGAAATATCAGACAGATTTTTCAATTTAAGAGACAAGTATAAATCAACATACCAAAATATCAGACAAACTTTCAAATTTGAGATACAAGTATATATTCTCCTAACAAAATATCAGACAAACTTTTAAATTTAAGAGACAAGTATATATTATCCTACCAAAATATCAAGCAAACTTTTAAATTTAAGAAACAATATATCTTCCCAGATAGCAATTTTAGTTTGCAGCAAGCTTGCCACAAATTTGTCATGACAAGAGTGCAAGTTTGCCACAAATTTGTCACGACAAGAGTGCAAGCTTGCACCAAGTTAACAAAAGCTTCGAAGTCACCATGAAACGAACTTGCAGCAAGCTTGCCACAAGCTTGCAGTGCAAACTTATTGCAAATTATAGCAAAAACAGAAAACGAAACACAACCCGGGATAGAGCTCGCGACTCCCGGTTCCGAAGCGGAGACGGATTATTGAAAATAATTCGTATACGATTTATTTTCAACTTTTCTCTTGATTTCATTAATTTTTATAGTTAAGAATATGATTTGAAGTCAAAGAGAGAGAGCGATTTTCGCTAATAACTACGTTTTGCTAGTAGAATAAATTATGAAATTAGAGTTCAAAAGTAATTACTTTAAAATGGGACAAAATGTCTAGTTATTATTGTTCAACAAACACTGACTGTTTTTCAGGTTTAATTTTGTATATAAACGTTAAAATTTCAACATTAAGAAAAAGGCGATATAGTTTTCTTTAAAGTGATAGTGATATATTTAGTAAAAAGATGGAAAATGTTTCAAATTTTTTTATAAAAATGTTATTTTTTTCACAAATTATCATTGATTTATTGAATTAATAAAAAAGAATTACGGTCTAGGAGATGCTATTGAAAATCGGATAATTATCTCTTTATTGTGCTATCTTTGCAGGAAGCCTGTTTTGCAAAATTGCAGCAGTCTTGATTTGCAAAGGAGGTGGCGCTATTTGTCATATCGAACTTGCTACAAGTTCGATTCAAGTTTGACGCGTCAAATTTTGTCATGACAAGTCAAAATCAAACTTGCTGCAAACTTATGTGCTATCTTGGTAATAAAACCAAAATATCAGACATACTTTTAAATTTAAGAGACAATCTCCAGAAAGCAATTATCCGAAATCTAAAATCTAACATCAATAAATACATCACTTAAACATTTATAATACATTTTGTTTCATTAGCAATACAGGCAATATAATCCGAATTACTGAATAGATATCGAGATATAATACTAAGAACATAACTAGTCGAAGCCAGTTCAAAATATTCACGGAAATTTGTTCATTTTGAATTCTGAGAAATTTTCATCACTTCTTAATAATTTATTTTCCATTTAAAGTATCAAAAACGTTTAGAACTCTGTTTGTTTTATTAAGTGCTATTTGAAGCAGTATTTTTTCATTTTCAAATAAAATTAATACTAAAACCTGATAAATCATATAAAAAATTTTATTACTTAAATATTGTGCAAAATATTCAAGAAATCTTCGAATTTTTCCATTAAATTAGCATTTTTTCATGTACTCGTAACCAAAAACAAATGAACAGAATGGTATACCCTATAATATATTAGCTACCTCTTAAACCGGAAGTTTTGCAATATTTCAAAGTATTTGCAAATTATATGAGTTTTAATGTGAATGGGTTAAGTAGATGTTTCTTTAAAGTTTGGTCATTTCTTAAAATCTCAAACGCTGCATAACTTTACAGCGTATCATAATTGTACAAATATTTTGGTTCACGTTCTGGACCGTAAAACGGGGTGGGTTACTTTGCTCCGATTTTCAGGACTTCCGCCAAATTTTGAGATTAATTACATGCATTTCTCTAAAAGAAAAGGCTTTTCTAATTTTTTTCCTCATTGAAGGATTATTAGAGAAACGTTTTGCAGCAAAATTTGGATCATACGGTGATTTAATAATTAATTATGATTTTTCGAAATTTTGGAGCAAAGTTACCTCATAGCTGGGGACACTTTGCACTGTTAATTTTTTCTAGTATATTACAGAAACAAATTCTCTGGAAGCAATTCTAGATATAAGTATTTATTGAAAGCCTGGCTGGAAATATACAAGAAAATAAATTTCATAAATGCCTGATTATAATTAACAATTTTACGTCATTGTATTCGGTCAAATCAGGATGGCGTTTTAGAAATCCTTTTATCCAATTATTGCCGGGTGTGTCAATAATCTATAATATAAAGAAGAAAATGCATATATCTGTCGGTCGGTCACAAGAACTCCTTCTAAACGGTGATCCATAGCGACATAAAATTTGCACAACTTTGCATTCTAGAGCACATTTCTAGGTCAATGGTGCTATTTTCATCTTTGAGAGTTAATTAGTTCTTAAGATATTTAATTAAATAACGAAAATTAGTCGTTGTTAAGCCTAATGCTTACACGTTTTTTGCCAATAACTTCTGAATTATTTATTAGACAATAATTATTTTTACGCCATCTTAAAGAACAAAATATTATCTTTTTAATGACACTATTTTCATTGTGATAAAGTGTTTTCTCTGAAAAAGTGTCTTGCGATTAAGTGTCTTTCTGCCTCTAAAAATACCCTAAACTTCTGAAATCGCGTTAAATCAAGCTTCTAAGGTAGCTGGAGAGAACTCCATGTAACCGCAAGTCCCCAACTACCTTTTATACACCCTGAGCATATTTGAAGCTATAGAAAACATTCTTCTTATTCTTTAATACAAAAAAAAATAAAAAACCAAATGTGATTGCTGTTTATCACAAATTTCCACGGTGCAAAGAATCCTCCTTTTCGGTTCAAAGTTACCCCATGTCAGAAAGAATTAATTACAACTTAACTAACACATATAATTGGCATTCACAGCAACAAAATGAAAGCTAGGCTTATTATCTTTCACATTTAAAGGCACTTGCCTTCAGAAATGTCATACTTTCCTCACCAGACATAGATTTTCGCTGAAAAATTGGCTCATTGTCCTTTCCTTCTGGAACCTTCTGAATGATTGTTATATACGTTTAAGGAATGAAATACACTAGTCAGTGCTCCCAAAAGGCTAGGAAAAAATCCCAATCCCAAACCCCTAATCAGTTGATTTCTATTTCACTTTTCACACAAATTTTGCATTGATGCAAAGTTACCTCCACGAGTGCAAAGTAACTCCCTTTTACGGTACAGTGTTTTCAATAACATTTATTGGTATTAAATTTAATATAGATATTCACAAAAGAATTTTACTTATCTTATTTAGAAAAGGAAAATTTATGAAAAAAATCATATTTTGAGAAAAATTAAAATACATGTTATGCATTAAGTTTACTTTAAGAAAAAAAAGAATTCTTCATCAAAGATCTCCAGTTTTGCAGTTTATACTTTCTTAATTTGTAGCTTAATTCAATTTTCTTTTTAATTTTCTATCCCTGTGAATATTTTTCTTCATTATTTTCTTTACTCTAATGAGTCTTTGGTATGATCTGCCATTCAATTTATATCAACCGATTTGAATATTTCATCAATGAACTAATTTTAAGATGCATGTTCGCTGACGTTGAGATACTTTTAGTTATCTGTCTTAAATTTCATTTATATTGTTACGAAAATCGTCCGATGGGTGTACGTTGAAAGCAATCCAAAAAGCTGGATAATGGAAAATAACGCTATATTTCACGGATATTCCAGAAAACTCGAAGCTCAAATGACAAAAGAATCAGCACTTGTACAAATTAGCAACACAATCAGATAGGAAATCATTAATAATTACAGAAATAGCCCTAACAATATCGTTCAGCGTCTAACGTTCAGAGCACTGCGAACAAGATTCCAAAGTTATTATTCCCTCGTTTGAGCTCCTCCGGTGTTTATAACTTTCCGATAGAGCTTGACGTCATATGGAATTCTACAAATAAATCCAGATATTGGTATCTATGAGATATATGGCCATGATTCTTGAATTTTCTAGTACCTTCATTTTTCTCGCCAAAGTCACCAAATTTGTCGCCAAATGATTGCCAAGCACGTCGCCTGGGGCGGCGGCTAGACAACCATTAAGAGTCTCTGTAAAACTCTCTTGCTAACCACAAGATTAACATTGCAGGAAAAGCATTTTACGGATTCGTAAAAAAATATACTTAACATGCCTTTATAGTCCAACATGAATGAAAAATCAAAATATTACAATAATTCAACATTACCAAAATTTATAACAGTATCATCAATAATAAATATATTTGTAATGATAAAATCTCAAAATAATATTTCATTTCTTGCAAAGGATAAGAAAAATAGTATGCATAAAATATTCAATAGTTTAAACTAAAACAATGAAAAATTATTTCTATCGAATTGTTAAAATTCCGTTTTTTGTTGTTTAACTGTTCTAAAATACCTTCCTTAATATTTCCTTTCTGATTATCGTAAAAGTCAAATAACGGTCTTGGGCACTTAAATAAATAGGCTTCCGAACAAGACACTATTATGATAGTGTTTTGCGGACAAATCTAGGTTTTGATCTTTTAAGAATGCCTTAAATATTTTAATAAGGCTTGTAAATTTGAAAAATTAAAATTATCTTTGAGACACGAACAAAAATAAAGACCTTTCGAAACTATTTACGTTGAATTTCCTGCATAATTTAAAAATAATACCACTTATAAAGATTTTTCTCATCATCAAAGCTATTCTGAAAAGCGTATATTGTATTTAAAGCAATGCTTCCATTTAATTCCAGGAAAAATAAATGTTTTCTCGGTATTTTTATAATCAGAGATAATAAAACACTCTATATGCAACTAAATGCGTCGATGAAAATCAAAGAAATGTTTTCCCGATATTTCTAGAATCAAAATTAATAAAACACTCTATATGGGACAAAATGCATCATTATAACGTTTGGGCGTAAGTGGTTCATTCGAAGATGATAAAATGGCAAACGATGTAACTATTCTGCAAAAAATAAACATTCCACACTTCATTTCGAGTAAATAATTCATTCGTTCGGGTACTTATTTTTAAATACAGAAAATAAGAAATTTGAGCAAGCCGTTAAATTCAAAGGATTGGTATTAAAAGCCCTTGTTGCAACACATTTTACAAGACTAATTTATTTCAAAAAGGAAATATCTAATTCGGAGCACCAAACACGGCTGAAGTATTCTCAGAATACAAAATAGGCTTTCGCTGAAGAATCCCACAATACTTTTAAGGAGAAATTGTTTGCCGAATCGTAATTACGCTTTAAATAGCGAGTCTTATTTCTTTTCACTTCGGGTTTTGACAGAAAAAACATCTCAATCAAAACATTGTAAAAGGATTTGAAGTATTAGCATTTACTAATTATTGGGCCATTGATGATTTTTTAAAACTTGATGTTCATTTAATTATTCTAGGAAATTGCAAATAATAAAGGTAAACTAGAAGAAGTAGAACAAAACCCTGCCTTTTTGAAGCAAACATTTATTAGCCTAGAAGAAAGTAGAAAATAATTTTTTATCAAAATTTTTTTCATCAAAGCAAAAATCATGAATGTCTGAGAAGCTGATAAAAATATAGATGCCATGGGTTATTTTGCGTTCCTCCTTAGAAACCAACTAGTAACTTATCTTCAGAGACCTTTGAGGAGTGGAGATTACCGAAGTTTCGTGTTTATTCACCATTCACCATAGGCGTCGTAAACCACAATTCCGATCTCTCAGATGGCCGCTCGAAATGTTACAGGTGTTTTGTTCTCTTTGTCTTTTATTTACATACATGAAGTTAACGATGCGTACAAAAAATAAATTACGTCACCCACATTTTCTACGTAAAGCGGGCCATTCACCGCTCTTCCAAACTGGAATTTTTGGAACACGGGAAGGAAAAAAAAAGTCAGGGCGAAAAACCGATGAAAATTAGCATAGCGGAACGGAAGGGTCAGAATCCATAATAGTTTGACGTCTGATTGGATTGGCAGGTTCGCTTTTTGAGGACCTCGATGCGAGGGTAGCGGTACAACAAAGTATCTGCCTAGATTGGAACCTCGCGTCGAGGGTAGAAATGAAACTCGAAATCTCCCGTCTGGGGAAAGAGGGGGGTGGGTGGATATATTTCTGCGACTTTGAACCTTGTCTCAAAACACACTTTGGAACATCCGTGAATGCTTTGCCTAATTTTTCGATTAAAATGGGTGGGGGAAAAAACCTCTCTTAGGACAAATGGCTTAGCTTAGCATTCTCGTGAATGCCCAGCTTAAAAACGCCAAATAAGTTTTAAACACACATTTCCAGTGGTTGCATCAGTCGTACAGTACTATAAATGTGTAATGGGGAAAATTAAACTAAAAAAAATGTTTTGTTTGTAGTTCCAACTCTGTAGACATTTTCTTTCTCCATTATTTGCAGCAGTTCATAACGGTTGTATGCATCGCGGTTTCCTTTTTCTGTGCAAGCACTGATTGCAGCATGTGATGAATTTTTATCACCATTCTACACATTCATTAGAAATTTCATTTAAATATACTTTTTTACAGTTCCAACTACAAACATTTTCTATTTCTGTTATTTCCAGCAGTTCATGACGGTTATATGTAGCGTAGTTGTTGTTTTAAGTGTCGAAAGCATTGATTTTTTAAAATAATGTAATGCCATTTTTGGCACCTCTATACATTAAATTTAATCGTTTAATAAATATACTTAACGTGGCAAGTAAACGTTCTGTAGAAATTGTGAATTATCGTCCAAAATCGTCTCGACAAGTCCTTTATTTCTATGGCCTCTTAAAAGAACAATCTTTGTGATGAGAAAAATTGGGATACTTATGCAACAATGCGGAATTAAAATAATATGCAGAAAAATGCTATTCTTACAAAACTGCGATGTCGTTTTCCTCCCATATTACTCTTATGGCTGGGAAGAGAGATTTACAGAGTACTCTTACTTGCTTTTAGGGTGGTCAAGCCCATGTTTCCGATCTTGGCAACAAACTTGGCGACCATTTGACGACATGGTGACAAATTTGGCGACTTTGGAGACTAGATGAAGATTCTCGAGTTTGCTTGAATTTTGGTCCTATCCCTATTCTGGACGGAGTTATGGGGAACCTTCTATAGAAATCTATATGACCTCATATCCTGTCGGAAAAGAGTATAATTGTCGTAGGCGAATTGAGGTAATCAGGCTCTTTGCGATAAGTCGGATTATTGCAATTTGCCTACGACATAAATACCGTTATACTTACTAATTTGGCGACTTTGGCGAAAAGATAAAGGTACTCGAATATGCTTGAATTTCGGTCCTACCTTTACTATGGACGGAGTTATGGCGAACGTTCGATAGAAATCTATATGACCTCACATCCTGTCGGAAAAAAGTATAAATATCGATATACTTACTAATTTGTCGACTTTGGCGAAAAGATGGAGGCTCTCGAATATGCTTGAATTTTAGTCCTATCTTTACTATCTACGGAGTTATGAGGAACCTTCGATCGAAATCTATCTGACCTCACATCCTGTCAAAAAGAGTACAAATACCGATCTACTTAGATGATTGAATGGTTCTCTTTGGAGTATTTTTCGCATTGCCAGTTGTTCAGCTGTTGGACGTTGAGCAGTTTTTTTATTCGAACTAGTGCTATTATTATTAGTGATTCGCTATCTGCTTGTGTTGCTAATTCGTGCAAGTTTCGTTCTTTTAGTGATATCTGTATATAGTTTTCTAGAATATTCGATTAATAAAGCGTCATTTTCATTTATACAGCTTGTTGGATTGCTTTCTACCGTACACTCACCTGACGATTTTCGTAACAATATATTTTAAGTATTTAACAAACAAAAAATACAAATAAAGTTAGTGTAGGAAAAAAATATGTGACCTGAAAGACCTTCGTGCCTCCCACACAAATTATATCAGCATCCAAAGAAAGGCTAAAAAATTTTAATAGTTTATATCTTAACTTCAGATTTTATGTGCAGCGTAAGACTTTTCAATAAGAAATCAATAACGAGTGATGTCAAAATATACCTTTATGCCATTTTTTTTCTAGGGATATTTGCTCACAAAATAAACATCCTCAAAGCTAAACTGCTTGAAAAATATTGAATTCATAAGTCTTTAACAAGCTTTGATCTCAGCACGGTAAATATTTTTGGACTATCTGTGCAAACAAACATCTTTGACGGAAAGTTTAAAGTTCCTTCTGTTTTTTGTAGTTCATATACATTTCTCTTCAAAGGAGAAATAATTCTTACTTTTGTAACATAACAATATTTTATAAAAGTCTTATATTTTTAATATTTTGCCATGGTGATATTTATCGAATTCTATTTTTATATTTTGGGTTCTCAGAAAATACGGAGTTATGTATTAGACAGAGTAATAATGCTATTGAATATAAATAATATTATTTATTTTGATATTCTTTTAATAATTCACTGACTTGTTTGCAATATATAGTCTTTTGAAAACTATACAATAGTTTTCAGAAAAAAAATCTACTTTTTTGAGGAATGTCTATAAACAGTATAAATCGATGCAGTTTTAACGTTTTTATTCGGAGATTTATTATAACTAGTTGATCGATCCCAGGCAGAGCATCAGCACTCGGCTAAACGCATACCATGATATTCCTGATGCTCCTAGAGCCAAACTGGCGACTCAGCGCTCTAAGAAAATTTGCCAAGACAAAAAAAGCGCCAAGTGATGTAAGCATAACAGAAAATTAGCCAATGTACAATGTTCAGGTTTCATAATGGCCTTACACCCTTCCGGGTAGGTTGGGTAGGATTGGACGTTAAATAAATAGCAAGTTTCATGATGTTCCCCTCAATTTGTGAATTTACACGATTTTATCTTCGCTAACTTCTAAACGATCTCTGGCTCGCCTAAGCCTATTTTCTTCATTTCTAATTGATCTCTTTTGAATAATATCAACCAAAGTTTCATTATATTGTAAGGAATATTGTGAATTATTCATCTTAAAAGAAGAAAAAGTCTCCCAGAAAAAGTTATTTTACACGACGAAGAATATAGTAACAGGCTATGACTTTGATGGACATGCGCCTTAATGTTGTGGTATTTCTAGATGGTCACATCTTGGGTCACCTGATGGTAAAACAGACCCTGAAGATTTTAAGAATAAAATTAATTATTGTTTCAAGAACATTTAATTCGAAACCGATTATCCCAATGACTTCGTTCCAGAATCTCTGTGACCAGATCAGTAGAATTTCGAGATACTTTTCCAATAAAGGTCTGTGACCGAGTTAACCTGATGGTAAGATCTTGGCTTTGGCGCTGGAGAGTTCCAGGTTTAAACCACTATTCCACCAAAGAACCACTGTGAAATCGGGTCTAGTGTTAGTTAAACCCGTTAGGTTTAATTGTCCTTCCGCTGGTGTGGCACGGAAGGTTGGAGAAGGGGTGCCGGAATAGTTGTGATTCTTTTCATATCACAACGATTCAACTTTAAGAGTTTCTGTTCAAAATAGCTCTTGCGTTGCTTCAAAACGGATAGTAAATATAACTAAACGAAACTATAAATTTTAAAAAAATATTTTTGATGATGTTTCTGCAGTTATTTGTCCACCACTGGGACTATCGCCTGCAATTCTTTAAAGTTCTTAGGCTTGTAGTGACCTGAAGACTAGTGCACGTTATATCTGACTGGATCATATATCTTTCCGCTGGTGTGGAGTGGAAATTTGGAGAGGGGATGCTGGCTCAGGGGCTGTCCTCATCATCGGACTACGTTTCAAACTTACGAGGTCTGTCGTGTTGATTCAAAACTTTTGAAGCTATACGAGGACTATTTAATCCATAATTTTGTTCCGTATTAAACTAAATACCTGAACCGACACTACACTCAGTGCATTTTCTTCCCACACCAATGCTAGTACGTTTCACAAAGCATGACGCCTTTAATTACAAACTGAAGAAATATTGTTCGTATAGTGTATAATATTGTACAATATCGTACATCATGTTACGCTACTTGAGTTAAATGAAAAAAAAGAAGCATTTCAGTTTTATCCGTCATTGTTTGGCTCTCTAATCACTTCAGATATGCTTAATGCGTTACCTTGCCAACCGTGGAACGAAGTTATGCATAACTTTTTCAATCGGTTGGCGCTGAAAATTAATCAGTCCTAATCCCATTCTGATGTGCTTAACATATTTCTATTTCGAAACCGGCCTCGCCATCATTACTTATCCTCTCCCCTAACCTATCCATTCACAGTGGATTTGACAAATTAAACGTTGCCCGCTTTTCTGATCATGCGAATGCCATTAGCGTGATGTTAAACCCTGATTGGCCGAAACTTGTGAACTATGAAGCCGGGTCGTTAACGCGAACTGGAACCTGGTCCATTATATATTATGTGGCTTTCATAAGTACCCTCCTCTCGTTAGGGGCACGGCTCTTATTAGACGGAGCCCCTGCCCTCTAACAAGGAAGCGGGGGCGGACGGATTAGACGGGCAGGGGCTGCTGCTGGAAGTAGTGGACACCTATTGTCGAGAGACAGTATAGGCTGTCAGGGAAGTTCTGTGATATTCGAGACAAGGTAGATGAAATTCTTCCCATATGTAAGAATATTTGGTACTGTTGGGATTTAGGGGAGGTTGCTGGATTTGGACCACCTGGATATTTTTTAAAGTACAGTGATAGGAAAGAAATATTAATAAAAAACAATCAGTAGAAGTTTTTGTTGTTCATTTGTTTTCAAAGCAATGTAATTAGCTTTTAATGAATAGACTTTAAAATAGGAAGAAAATAACTTAAAATATTGTTTCATAAATCCAGTTAAAGAAAGTGTGTTCCAGAATTGGACCACTAATTTCTTTAAGCACAAATAAAGCAAAAATGTTTTTTCTTTTTCCAATTCACGTCAGCACACAACGTAGGAACCCAGGTATGATATTTTGCACTGTATCATTTCTTCTTATCCCTTTGTTACCTCAAATATGATACAAAATCATTCAGACTCAGTTTTTATTTTTTTTATTTACATTTCATGACCTTAGAGTCCATTTATTGTTTTTTGTCTTTGGACATTTCCACTTCCAATTTATTAGGACTACTACTGAATACAACTGCTTTTTGGGCAATTTCTGTAGTTCTAGGTAATAGTCCCACTTATATAAACAGTTCAATTTAGGCAATTTTTAGGCAAAAACACACAAAAAAAATTCTCCAAACCTTATCTTCACACAATTTTTAAAAAATTATTGCAATAAATTGCAGCAAAATGAGTTTCCTATCTGAACATATTATAGCATATTTTGCTACAATTAGTTTTTAACATAGGCCTACGTCCTCCCATTGGGATCTCAGGAAGGAAATTGATTCACACGCCAAAACACCACAAAACCTGGTATGGTAAATCCTCTATATCTCGGTGACTACATATGTTAAAAGCATAACTGATGTCTTATTTTAGAGATAAAGAATAACAACAGAAGTTACGAAAAACAATTTGAAAATCGGAATAGTAGCTCAGCGACTGCCGAATAGCAAATTTGGGCAAAAATATGAATGAATTGGTGACGCGATCCTCTATATCTCGGTAACTACATACGTTAGATGCATAACTAATGTCTTATTTTAGACATAAAGGGTAACAACAGAATTTACAAAAAAAATTACTTAAACTTAAAAACTTACGAGAAACAAAGGAGTCACGCGAGTAAAGTAGTCCTACGCCTTTAACATAAGTGACTGTTTGAAAAGACAGCCTCTCGTCATTTTTTGTTAAAATATTTGATTGATGATATCTAAATGAAAGACTTCTTCAGGGCCGGATTAAGCTCTGTGTGGACCCTTAGGCAATGCACGTTTCGGGACTCCATTCCCCCCATCCAAATTTCCCAAACCATATATTTTATCTTAATTAACTTTTATATAAGCAGTTTTAAAGTAACAAATATTACGACTAATTGAAATGGCAAAACATTTAGTTGCTACTCATCTTCAAGAGAGCTGGTTTCACTGTCTCGCGTAAAAAGCATTTTAATTTAAAACTAATTTTAAACAAAATAGTTGGATTACATCTCTTTTTTAACCCATTCTAAATACTCAAACAGAAAGTTTATCAGTGTTGTTTACTTGTCAGTCATTTCGCAAATTGAAAAAAATATGGGAGGATACTGATCTGTAAACGAATTTGAAAATTTGAAAAAATCCTTAGCATAGTGTTCTGAAATTTAAAAGATACTTGCTATTAATTTGAGTATGTACGAGTACATGGTCCTTGTACAGGGTGACAATTATTGAGCTATATGAAAAAAACCTTGATAACTTTTGAACAGTTGGCGAGATTCAGTTAAAAATTAGCGGTTGAATGCAGAGCATGTTGGGATTTTTTTTGAACATGCGCACTCTTATTGTTGTTGTTCATTTTTCATTGAAAATGTCTAAATACAGCGTTCCTAAACGTATATCGATAGTCAAGGCCTACTATTCGAGCAATAACACCTCGATTGCGGCTCAAAGGAAATTTGCTACCGAGTACAAGCTGAAGACACCTGTCCAAGTGTTATAACAATAAAAAATGTGACTGGAAAGAGTTCGAGAGAACTGGTAGTGTCGATGTCACGACGCTTCAGCCATTTTTGCAGAATTTTGCTCTTCGTCTGCGCCACGTCATAGCCATTGCTGGCAAACATATCGAACATGTCATAAACTAAATCCGAATACTTGTAGTTGCTTTTAAAATCTGAATATTTTTTTTAACTCAGCAGTTTTTGAAAATTTTATTTTTTATTTCATATAGCTCAGATTCATTAATTTGTTTTAAACATAACTCGAAAAGAGTAGCATACAAATCTGACTTTAGAAAAAAGCAGGCGAAAGTTTAAAAAAATTGGGACAAGATGTGAATTCTTTAAAATACAACATACATAAATTCTTAATTTGCATGCAAATAAACACAATTATGTTATTAAAAAAGCTAATCAGCTATTACAAATCTAATAAAGGGCGAGGAAGATCGAAATCGCTTTCAAAGTGAATAAATAAATAAAACTAAACAACTGAATAAATAAATAATTAATTAATTAATTAAAATAAGCAAGCTGAATAAATAAATAAATAAAGTAAGCTCACCTGGCGGCAAGCTGCAAGTAGAAGGTAGATTCAGTTTGTCCGGGTATATTAGGAGAAGGAAATTTCACACTTCAACCTCCAATTTCATTAAGGGTTGGATCTACGAGGATAAAAGTTATGGGAGAGAATACAACTGATGAGAGCTATCGAAAAAGGTGTCACCAGCTGTCGAAATTAGGAATTGCAAATCAGTTTTAAACCCCTGATTTCTAATTTTTTAGGGAATTCAGTGACCATAGCTATCGCAAACCTTTCTATACAAAAGTTATTCTTTATAATCAGGCAATAATTCGCCTAATTTGATTTAACTTTCTACCTTCAATAGTAAGGGAATTGTGGGATAAATCTAAAATGGTCATCCCAACCGGGCCTCAACCGTCCGGTTAGTCTGAATAAGTAGATCCTCGTGAAAAGTAACACCGGTACCATAGTGTGTTACAAGATGGCCATCACAGGCCCATGTTCTAAATCCCCCTAAAGAGGTACGTCCCGTAGTCTTTAGGGGTATTTAGGGGGTGACTTTCACCATCATTGATGTACCCGCAGGAGAAGCGAGAACCGGTAGACTAAGTCAGATCACTTCTGATCCACGTACTTGTGGTTCTCCTCCCACCTCCGGAAGAAGTCATGGGGAAATGAAAATTTCTACTTCCCACCACAATATTTCCACCTCCTTTAAGCTGGATGGCCCTTCTACGAACTCGGCCTAAATTTTCATCCTACCTGAAACATATTCCTTCCCGATCAAAATTATAGGAGAAATCATGCAGAAATTTCCGCGAAGTCGTGTCATGAGAACCAATGCAACAAGTAGCATTCTTAAAGCAAATCTACCTAAAATGACTTTCAGCCAGTTATCTTTACACCTTCGTATCGCTTGCTGAGAATAGTACAGAATTTCCTAGTCCCCTTTAATCTTCATGAAAAATTTCAATACTCCGTTATTATTTAAAATTAACATATAAGGTCGATAAGGATTAAAACATTAAATTCAATAAAAATCAAGCTATACTTCCTTTTATTTGCAAAATTCAAATTTCAAGAAAATCTTTCGCACTTATGGATCGTCTTGTTTACTCACAAATGGAGGAAAATTTGATGGTAACAGTGAATATCCATGATTCAATTATCACTGTTCTAAATACAGTTCTAGATAGTTAGTAACAGTATAGAAATCTCACTGATCTAGAATTTAACTGAAATCTAACTGATCAAACATTAAAAAAAATGTGTGATGTATGAAAAACAAAATATTTACCACTCTATAGATTGCTTCTTTGTTTCTAAGAGGCCATCTCTCTTAAGTGAATTTTTAGTCGGTAAAGTTATGGAGGAATGGTTCAAGAAGAATGTATTTAAATATTTAAAAGATCCTGTCTTCATGAAGATAAAGAGGATATCTTCAGAGAAATTGTTAAACCCTTATATTTAAATATCGAAAAGTGATATAAAATTTCCCTCTGTGGAGTCAAACATGGCAGTTGGCTTAAGAATGAAGTAAATAAATTTTGAAACTGGCAATTTGCTAAAGTACTAGCATATTCAGAACCGTTTTCAGTTGTAATTAATATGTCTGTTTACGTTAAGGCGACCATGGACCTTAAAAATCATGTTTTTAAATTTTGAACTAATCAATTTGAAATTTTGCAGGCATTAATAAGAGCAGGCTATTATGATAATGCACCAGGCGCTTCAACATTTCTCGAACTCACTCTAATTTTTTATTAGTTACTCTAACCCTTTTCAAACAAAAATTGGTATTAACTTTTATGTTTCAGAAGCGAATTTCAAAATGAACACGCAGAATAACTCGAAATAAATGATTTTGGGAAAAAATATGCCCAATATTTGATATGGAAGAAAATATTTACAGTTTAATAACAACATAGCTTCTATACGAATGCAAAAAATTCTTCTCCATGTATGTCTTAATACCTATATAAAATGTCATGAAATTTGAGCATAAATTTAAGCACCTGGAACATTTATCACAAAGTCCATTAATGTTAGTAAAAAATTCAATTAATATCTATAACTCAAAAATAAACAAATGTATTGCAGTGAAATTTTGTGTGTGTCTTATATATTGCTCTTATTGATGACTGCAAGATTTCAAATTGATAGTTAAAAATTAAAAAAAAAACGATTTTGAAGGTCTCTGGTCGCCTTAAAACGAAAACATAAAGCTTTCTTGACATGCTTATAGTTCATAACCAATTCAGAATTTCGATTCATTTATTTATGTTTGCGATGCGGGTTAGTTAACTTAACAAATTAATCTGCAAGCAAGTTTTTTGGATTAAAAAAAGATTAAAGAAACCTTTATGATCTCTGAACCTATTAAATTTCTTCAAGTTTTAATTTTAAACACAGCGAAGACTTTCAAAAATCGCTTTTTAATGTGTTATGTTTAATGTGTATCTCATCTAATTAAAAACGATTAAAATTCCTTAGATTCAGGTATCTTGAATACAACAAACATTATTATTTCTATAGAATTTATCCATTACTTTAAAAAACAGAAGGAAAGGTTTGAGATAAAAATAAAGCACGGTATAGAAAGCAGAAACAATATTTTTAAACTACAAAAGAACATTTTACTAAGGAATGGAATCAATTAATTCATGCTTTTAGAAAAGGGATATATAAAAGGGAAACACATGAACATAAGAATAGAAGGAAGAGAAGATAGACTAGCACAGTGAATGCACTAATGCAACAATTCATTTGCGCAGAGAATTCGTAATGTAAAATTGGAATAAGGGATAGAATTTACAAAGAAAGCGGATAAATGAGCAATTAAAACCTATATGAACTTCATCATCAGGGAAATTCTGATAGAAATCGATTAAAAATGCTAAGTTGATATTGTCTGATGTTGTTGAAATAATGACAAATGTTTTCTAGTTAATAACTAACACCTGTACATAAAACACCAATTCTTAGTAGGCTCAGATGTTTTATATTTAAATAAAGTCATACATGGAATTTTACAAAGGTCAATCGTGAAAAATTAGTGAATTCATTAAAAATTTGGAATCAGTGAGAGTTCGCGAGTGAATTACTTTTTCGAATTCACGAAAATTTGTCAACAAAGCATAATATAAATTTTTGCTCTACGAATTGCGGATTTCTATTTTTCTATCACTCGTTTTGGGTCTTAGCGAAAACTAGAAACATATTTTTTATTCTTCATCTGAAGTAGTCTTGAGAAGATCTTTTATATATTTTTAAGTAATATGATTAAAAATGAAGAATTTTCGATTGAAGGCAGGGGAGAAATATAAAAAAATATATATTTAGAATACTGGACCCCCTTCTCGATGCGTATATTAACCTGTTAACGCCCAGTGCCCTATTTATAGCAGAGTTCTTTTCACATCCATGGCTAAACTGAACGAATTACATTGTTTATTTTTTGCTTT
>BGPR01000255.1:705004-742227 GCA_013235015.1 Araneus ventricosus
ATGAGATCGATGGAAATGTGAAGTCTTGAGAAATAAACCAATCTCTCAAACAAGATGTCTCCGGCATAAATTTCGAAATCGAAATAAAGGTGCGTGGTCGCTTTGAAACCAGAAAAGACAAAATCCCTATTGATTTGTAAGAGGATTGCTGAAAATTCAAACCTCAAGAGCTTTCGTTCTTATTATTTTCTGAACTTCCTCCAGTTCGAACTCTCTTTGTAGTTAGATATGTTTAAACTATTTATCGGGACTGCAATCTGACAATACCAGTCAACTTCTTTTTCGCTTTCCCGTATATGACGTATGGAAAGATAAAGTATTGTAATTGTCAAAAATTTCGTCTTCGGGATTTTGGTGAAAATATATGTTTTAGTCATCCATGAAACTGAAAATTGCATTGCCGTTTTGTATTTTTAGTATGGGCCATGACATTAAATATATGCAAGCGAAAGGGAAAATAAACACTTTCACAGATTTTCATTTGATTTGACTTGTTTCATGTTCGTAAAAATGGAATTTTGTACTCGATTTTTCGATCACTTCCTGATGTTCTACAGTTTTGAAATTTTGCACACTTATGTGTTCTCGATGAAAACGCGCCATTTTAATATTTTCAGATTATGATTTTCAGTTAATCGATTATTTTAATTAAATTGTTATTCTATACGGGTTGCGCCTTTAAGTAGTGATTTTCAGAAAAAAAATGATTTCAAGATTCGTAATATTTATGATAATGAATTATAAATTGAGGTCTAAAAAGTAGAATATGATTAAAATAGAAGATTTCTAATTTCAAATACTCTTATCAGTTTTCTAATACTTTCTCGAAATTTTTACTTTTCTTTTATTAGTACATAAAAAAAATCTAAGAATAACTACGCTAACGCAGAATACGCTAACAAATGAGATGATGAAATTTTGCGCATGATCCTTAAACAAAAATTCCAGTTCTGTAGCTAATATTTGACCATATCCGTTAGAGGAACTTTTCGTAATCATATACAGGATTTTCTTCACCGTATGGGAAAAATCTTTTTAACTCCTTCGGCCCTGGTTAGGTTAGGTTGGATTAACGTCCCGTTTTGAAGGAACACGAGGGCTACTTAGGGACGGACTTCGTAATTTTGAACAGTGGTCAGATGACGAGAACGACACCTGAGCTGACACTCCCTCTCCGAACCTCCGCGCCACACCAGCGGGAGAGCTTTTGGCCATTACGTATGATTTAGCATGCAACAGGCCCCATACACGGCGGATCTTCAGTGGAATCGGGTCTCGAACCTGCGACCCTCCGACCCTGAGGTCGGGACCTTGCCACTAGGCCACCGCGACCTCCCTTCGGCCCTGTCGTCCTAGTATTAGGACACATCTTTATATTACTCTAGATTCCACATTTTAAAGAATTTAACTTCAAAACCCTCGGTCCTACTAATTATGCCTTCAAGAATACAAAGATGCTTTCATTTCCGCTCAATAGTTGGCAGCATAGTCGTATCAGAGAAAATAATGGAGGTGTCTGACCATCTGCAGTCAAAACCCAAGTACATGCTTTTTGAGTCCTCAGAAACATTATCATATTTAATCCTCTTCTTTTTGAAAGATTCCATAAATAAATCGTGCTATTTCTGCCTAATTCAGTGCTTTTAACTTAGAAATAATGAGAAATTGCCCTACAAATAAGAATCAAACATTTGTTCTACTAATTGGACATCAGGCCTTAGAGCAGACAACATGAATTTTTATACTCGTTTTATTATTAGAATACCAGGTGTCTATAGTACAAAACTTTTGCATTGTTTTACATTTAACGATATTTCCTCTAAAAACATTGAGTTGGATGTATATTTTGGATATTTTACAGTTGTCATTCGTTTATTAACCGTAAAAATTGATACAAAGTTGGAAACGGATGTACGAGGTATTTTAGATAAATTTGTTACAGAAGTTGGCAAAATAGCTGTAGTGAAATGGTACGGCAATCTTGTAAATGTAGTTAAAAGATGTAGCAAGAAAGATGTCACTTTTATTGAAGTTCCCGCACCTGAAATTGCAAAGTTTTACAATAAAAGTATAGGAGCGGGAGTGGACAAGCATGACTTATTAATGTTATTGTACCGAACGGCTATAGGAAGCAACAAATGGCCCTCCTCGTACCACCTCCAAAGAAAAAGTTAAATCCCTCTGTCAGACCTTGTAATGACGTGTGATTTGACGGGACAAGCCACAAGATTGAAAGAAATTCAAAGCAATTTTTGAAAGTGCAACCTTTCAAAGCAAATTGGAAGGTTGCACTTACAAAACTACATCTTTTGTGAGAAATGTGAAGCATATTGCTGTTTCCATGCTCAAAGAAATTTTTTCTAATCATTTCAAACAAAATAATTGCAAACTGAACTTTAAAAACCTTTTTCTTTTTACTTAATTGAAGCCTGGTGTCCTATTATTAGGACATTTTTTAATTAATTTGCTAAATGACAAAAAATTGTGATATTTCACATTTAAGTTACTTATATATATAACTAGCAGTACGCGCACGGCGATGCCCGTGGAATCAGGACTTCAACAAAATAAAAAAAAAAATCGCCCACAATGACACGAAAAAGTTTTCAAAACAAAAGATACACATTATAGACTTTCCTGCTTATTTTTTCCGCGATAATAACATGTAGAAAAACAGTACAGAGTACATTAATCCAAAACAATATAAAAAAATTGTTGCCCGTGGAATCAGGACTTCAAAATGAAAAAAAATTCTTAGAACATGAGAAAAAGCTCCGAAGTTTATGACGTCACCTGACCCTTCATCCAATCAAATTGAAAGCTGCGTTCCGGAAGACTATAGCTGAAGAAATTTCGCTCGACAAAAATAACTTTCATCTGCCCAGGAATAATTTAATTTAAAAAAAAAACGGGAAAAGATATTTTAACCGTTCTTGTTTTAAATCAGAGAGAGCCGTTCTAGTTATAAGCTGAAAAAAATTGAAAATAATAGTGTTATTAGAAAGTCGGATGCAACAAATTTAAAAACAAAACTAACATTTAGATGGTGAAACTGACTATTTTTAAAAAAATTCTCAACATTCAGTAAATTACGTTAGAAATGCAAAACTAACTTCATTAGAACGGAAATCGCGTGCTCTTTCCGATGGTCTATCTATTTTTGTCGTACAATTATTCGAAACCATTCTATTGAGAAATGAGTGCGAAAAATCAACCCAAACAACACAAAACATTAAATAAAAAAATTTCTAGATTAAAATTTAAAATTTCGGCTTCGAGGTGCAATCAGTCACCATTACGACTACCTGTGTACCAAATTTCATGACTGTAAGTGCGATAGATTCGTCTGGACATCGCAGACAAACACACACACACACGCACACAAACATTGCCTTTTATAAGTATAGATATAGCATATTTAACCACTTACTGATTTTATATCTGTCCTGTGCATAATTCAAGGCCAAAGGGGTTAAAGGATATTAATATTGAATTAATTTTCTTTTTCGGTTTCCTTTTAAGCGTACCAAAATTATAGACCAGTTTCATGTAAACGATAGCCTATTTATTGGCCATATATCAATTTTATCTCTATACTGATACCAAGATGTTCCAAGGTTGCTGAAAGTAATCGAAAATTAAGATTCCCTCGTGGTTCCTTGTCTCGTGAACTTGGCTTAATACGTTAGTGGGATTTGAACTTCCACAAGATTACTTCACTCACAACTTCCTAAATTTCCATTCAGTACATTTTTTCAAATGGTCCGCCTGAAGAACTTTATTGCAGGAAGCTTTTAAAATATTTACTTCCCTTTTAATTATGCATCACACCAAATACAGTGAAAGATACTATGGCAAACAACTATAAATTTAATTATCCTGTAATTTTTATTTATTGGAGATATAAATTAATGGACCCATTTCAAAAATTAATTTAAAAATCCTATAATGTAGCAACTTCGTTTATTTTAAATGAGAGAGTAGCTCAAAAAGTTTTTTTCCAGATAGTCACCGCGCCGTTATGGCGCACTAAATCAGCCCAATCCAACGCAAGTGTCAAAAAGGTTACCGTACATAAAAATAGGCACTACTCTGGTTCCACGAAAGCACATAAATTGTAACTATTCAAAGAAGCATTCTGTTAGATTATCGAAATTGTCTGTCTCCAACTGAGAACTCCATTAAGCGTTGGTATATGAAATTAAGGAGTGAAAGTCTCCCTCACTGGTGCACATTTCCTGTTCTCTTTAATTTCTTAATCCAAAGCTTTATGAAGTTCTTACTTGGAGACTGACAAATTCGATAGTCTAACCCAAGGATTCCCAACGTTTATTCCCTCGGGTACTCCTTGATTAATCTTTATATTCTCGCGTACCCCCACCGTCATATTATCCCCCACCATCACCAACTATCCGTCTGTGCAAAGAAGTTTTTATCAATAATATTACAGGGCTTATGTTTGCTTAAGAGTCAAATGACTCGAATTCATAACATTTGCTGTATTTATTTTTCATTTTATTGCATTTTTATACGTATAATATTATTAGTTCAACGCTAAAACAAATGAAATCAGTACTGTAATAATGACAAAAATTACTCCTCGTAATAATCAACTTTTCATGTGGTATAGTTATTAAATAGCATGTATTAACTTCGGAAAATAAAATTCTGTAACTTTTTTAATTCCTTATGTTTTCTTGTTTCCGCCATTACTAACTTTGATTTAGCGTACCCCAACATGTCCTTCACGTACCCCCAGGGAATAATTATTTGAACTGCTACAATTGATTTGCTTTCATGGAACCACAGACGTGCCAGGCGTGCCTTCTTCTGTAAGGTGGCGTTATGACACTTGCATTGGATTCCGCAGATTTAGTGCGCCGTAACGGCGCGTTACCTATTTGAGAAAAACCAGTTTGCGCTACTCTCCCATTAAAAAAAACCAACTTGCTACATTATACAGTTTTTGAAATCAATTTTTGAAATGGTTCGAATAATTTATGACCAAGCTGTGTATTGGGGTATGTTGCCATCCTACTGAACTTTCAGGAGAAAGTGGCCCAAATCTGTGTTCCTCTTGGAGGAACCCAGGAAAACTTCCAACATTTAGACGGCCCAAAGCAACCAACGGGTCTATTCTAGTACCCCCATTCTCTTCTAAAGCGCATATCGATCTACAGGGACCGCGGTGATTCAGTGCTAAGGTGTCGTGGCTGGATGTTTACAGATTCGAAACCCAATTCCACTAAAAGTTCCGCTTTGCATCGAGCCTAATGCATGATAAATCTGACGTCCTCTACCTGGTGTGGTGCGGAAATTTGAAAAGAGGGATTCCAGCTGAGGTGTCGACGTTATCATCTGATCTCGGCTAAAAATTTAGAGGTCCGTACCAAAAATAATTATTTTGCTTTAACCCTTTACAATTCACTACATGTTCCGTTTGGAAAATTCCTAAATTTTTTTCAAACATGAGTATTAGACATGTAACTGATCAAATATGTAAAAGAAAAACAATTGGTATTTTTTATTTTCAAGAATTTTTTTGGTTTCACAGTGAAACCAATAAACGGTAACAGGCTGTTTTTCCTCCGAATAAGTTATCATCGAAATGCAATATAAATTATGTATTTAATTTATATGTACACGTGAGTATTTATGATATTCAACGTTCATAAAATTCAATATTACTGCTCGAAGATTCAATTACAAAATATCAATTTCTGCAAGAACCCTCCTCATTTTGTTTCCTTTAGAGGTCGAAAGCAATTTAGCTGCTGCAATGCAGATATCTTTGTGAATACTAACGGTATTGAGCTGCAATATTTACATGAGTTGGCCTATATATCTGGCTCTTAACCTTCCAGCGGGCGCGCCTACGCAAATTTTACGACATATCGTGCATCGTATTACATATATATCGTATTATTTTACAAAAATAAGTGCAACTTTCATTTATGTTATCTGTATTTATTAGTTCAATAGTAAACAGAGATTTTATAAATAAAAATTGCACTTAAAGTTATAAAAGAACGATATAAATATGTAATAAGATGCACAATGCAAGTATCTCTTGTGTAAGCGCGCCCGCTGGAAGGTTAAGTTATGAAAGAAAAATTACGCTACTTTTCGCTCATGCGCAGTAAAAGAATTTTCAGTGCTTGGTTTCACTGCGAAACCAATGAACGTTAAAGTGTTAAAACGGAACATTAATATAACTAAGCTAAGCTACTCGATCGACCAGACTTTTAACAATGCTGGGGCACATCCAGAGGATAGAATCCATAACTTTCTTCCTTCTATTCATGTTCCTAAGCTATGCTATGCCTTATCCAAATAGACCATTAGTGAGTCCATTATATATGGTGCCAATAGTAAAGCGACCGAGATGCTGAATTAAGAAGACAATCTTTTGATTATTATTATTTCTTGTAGCGTCTCGATCCTTTTTCCTGATGTCTGCAGCTTCCCTGGTTGAAGTACAGAAAAATTTCAACACTTTAGCAATATAGACGGGTTTTCTGTTTTGTCTATTTACGGTAAAGTAGGTTTTACGCCGGACCAATCAACTTCCGATGTTAATGTTAACTCAATGGGAATCTTCAAACTTTCAACGCTCTGTTTGAAGATATTAATTAATGTTTATATTGGAGTTTTTTAATGTTATGCCTTAAGAATACTTTGAAAATATTATAATATTTTCTATACTAAATATTAAATTCAATGTTCCTATTGTTGTAGCGCTCAGTGTTTATTTGAAATAAGAGCCTAATTTTGTGGAAAGGTTGCCATAATTGTTCTTTATCGCTCGTTTTGTCGACCGCAAGGTTTGTCTGGCGGTTAAATTTTTAACCATACGATTTAGATAATAACTGGCGGTTAAATTTTTAACCAAACGATTTAGTTCATTCTAATCGTTCCATTTAGAATTTCAATGCTTTAAGAAATATTTTTAATCGATTTAAAAAGAAAGGATTACACAAAGAACACTGAATTCAATTCTTTGTGTACTAAAGAAAGAACTGATTCGAACTTGGCGCTTAATACCATTTACAAATGATTTTGGCGATTGCTTAAATCGGATGGTTACGGGAAAACAGTCTGCGAATCCAAAATAAACAAACAAGAAAACTGGCCTATTCACTAACTCTTTAAATTTCTAACCAATATGTATTTCGCTTTCGTGAAATATTGCTTTCTCGTGAAAGTATAGGAAATTATTGCTCTGAAAGTTAGTTTGGAGACGTGACTTTTTCCGTCGTTATTCCACGGAAAAGTGACGCTCGCCAACAATCTAAAAAATTGTCTTTCGATAACGCTTTATACAAGAAAAAGTAAATCAATTGCTTTCAATGTAATTTTTTAAACTTCCTACTTCCTTAAATGAATTCTTCAATCAACCTGTTCTTTACCAACTAGTAGTATTCCAACAACTAGTAGCGAAATGGTGGTTGTGAAAGAATTGGACCTAACTACATTTAAATTCCACATTTTATGAACTGTTGAACTTATTTTTCATATAAAACTCATGACTTGTATTTTTTTAAAACTAAGGAAAAAAATACATACTAAAGGGGAAAACAGAAGGTCACCCTTTGAGCAGATCACTATGCTGATGTTAGATTCTAAATTGGAATATCGGTGGTTCGAACAGTAGTGTACCAAAGATAGGCAGTGGCGTTTCAATGGTAAATGGAGGCAGGGATATAATGTGATTTTTCCACTCCCTTAGCCATCTGTGATATAGCAAGGGTAAATGGTGCCTATCAGTTATTTTATGGTATTTTTTCGCTCTAATCATATCCATCATTAAAAATTGGCATATAGACACTTATTTTATCTCCATGCCTCCGCCAGTTTGGCGCCATTGGCGGCAATACCCCCTTTGCATATAATGTGATTTTTCCACTCCCTTAGCCATCTGTGATGTAGCAAGGGTAAATGATGCCTATCAGTTATTTTATGGCATTTTTTCGCTCTAATCATATCCATCATTAAAAATTGCATATAGACACTTATTTTATCTCCATGCCTCCGCCAGTTTTGGCGCCATTGCGGCAATATCCCCTTTGCCACCTCCCGTCATTACACCACTGACGATATGCCTTGAACGAAGGCTTGAGTGCAATAAACCTCAGATCACGTGTAAAATATACAGACTAATATTTTATCTCCATGGTGCAGCATAAGTATCCACCAGGGACGTCAGTTAAGCATATTTACGGATCCTACTATGGTTTGGATTGAGGTCTCTTTTCATTGGCTCTCAGCGTCACGTGACTTCGCTTGCTTCTGAATGATGTCATAGGAGCGCGTTTAGTTTGGATTTCGATTTCTGTCTTAGCTATTGTATCATGGAAAACCAAAATTATCTTTTAAATACGATTATTTGGATCGTCCTAAAGGGACTGATGAATTCAAGATAAAGATAATTTTGGTTTCTCCATGATACAACAGCTAAGACAAAAATCGAAATCCAAACTAAGCGCGCTACTATGACATCATTCAGAAGCAAGCGAAGTCACGTGACGCTCAGAGCCAATGGAAAGAGACCTCAATCCAAACCATAGTAGGATCCGTAAATATGCGTCAGTTAACCTCTTTGCCATCCAGTCACTACTCTCGTCCTCATCATCTAAACGGGGTTTTAAACTACCAAGTTCGTCCCAAAAAAGCTCTTATGTTACTTAAAACGTTGATCTAACTAAAACTAAACCCAGTCACTGACGCTACGCAGTGTAAGAGGGCTTGGGTACAACACATCTCACATCATGGGTAAAATATCTTCATAGAAGAGTGGAAATTTGGTTGGTATGTTTTACTCTCAAATGGAGTAAGAATCAAAGTTACGAAGTTTATTCCTAGTAGCTTCAGAAAGAGATGATCACAGATTTATTTCCTAAAATAGTAATATTGAGTTATCCCTCTACCTCGAGTTGTTATTTTTTCAATTTTTCAGAATCAGAAATCTCAGACATTTTTTAATCGTTAGTTAGATGCAGATTTTGCGAATTAGTTTAAATACTTTTGCAACGCAGTAACAGCATTGTCCGTCGAACGACATGGAATAAATTACAAGCTATTTCTAAGTTGTCTGAGGCAAAAGGATCGAAATTTCTCAGAATCTCTGATTAACTAGAGAGTCGTGTCTCCCTTTCGAATAATTAGAATGAACAGATTCCATTTTTAAATGAATTTCAACTGCAGAAATCTGTTTCATTATCCAATAATCCGCTGGGAAGCAGTGTAGAGTAGCAGTGACTTGATAATATTAAGTTTTCATTGGAGATCTTGGGTTTGAGGCCTTATTTCATCGAAGATCCGCCTTGCATATAGGTTTGATTCAAATTATATCTGACGTCGTTGGTCAGATATCTAGACGTTGATTTGTTGTACGAAGCGATCCGACCACCAGTGGCATAACAATGGTGGAGGAGCGTATCGATTAGGGTGGATCGAAAAGTATTGGAAGATTTTTTTTCGGGAAATTACTTTTGACGTGGGGTGGGAAAGTTGGGTCTTAAGTATATTAGTTTATATAATTATTTTATTGAAATCCATTTATATCTTCCGGTGCCCCGAGCGCCCCAAAAATTGAAATTTTTATGAAAATTTCCAATTTTATTTTTTTTTTCGAAATTACTTTTGGCGTGGGGTGGGAAAGTTGTGTCTTAGGTATATTAGTATACATATATTCTATTATTGAAATCCATTCATATCTTCCAGTGCCCCAAATGCCCCAAAAATAGTTAAAAATGACATTTTTTGTAAATTTATAAAAAAAATATATTGAAAATTCCCTTTTTCGCCGGATAAGAAAGCTTTGTTTTGGGTATATTAATTTACATTTTTTAAAATTATTATTCATATTCATTCATATCTTTTGGTGGCCCAAGCGACCCAAAACCAGTTAAAAATTGATATTTTAACGATGTTGGCTCATTCAAACAATAAGGGAGGGAGGAATAAAACAACGCTTTTACCAAAGTTTCCCTTGTACAGATGTGTTTTTGTTTAGGAAAAGTCGAGACTGTGGCGTCATTTATCTTTGTCTTCGAAATAAAGTAAAATTGTGTTATATTGTAAAATATAAAAAAAAGAAAAGGTAGTTGTGAGTCCCTGAATAATATGATATAAACAAAAATAATTTTATTCATTTAATAATGAAAAGTAACGTTTTTTTCTGTTAAATCATTTCCTTAGAGAGCATTTTTCATCTTTAATTTTTAATTTAAAATTTGCATAAAAGTCTGTTTTTTAGCAAATATTTAAGTGTCTTGGGGCACCGGAGGAAATTAAACAAAGATAGAAAAATTTTGCATGCATACTAGTACACTTAAAAAGACAACTTTTGCACCCTACGCCGATTATTCTATCCATACTTTGAATTTTCGATCCACCCTAGTATAGATATCCCGAGTGTCCTTAGGTGGCGTTGCGAGAATAAAATAGTTATGAGATTCTTTCACATTTTTAGGGACCACGGTGGCCTAGCGGTAAGGTCACGGATTCAGGACCAGAGGATCCAAGGCTCGAAACTCGATTCCACTAAAGAACCGCCTTGTATGTGAGCCTGGTGCACGCTAAATTTGATATCGAGGGTGAAATAATCTCCCGCTGGTGTGGTGCGGAAACTTGGGGATGAAGGTTCCGGCACAGGCAGTGGTGGTTTTTAGCACAGGCGCTAGAGGCGCTCGCATCGTGTCTAGAGGCTCTGAGGGAGCCTCAAAACCTATTCGACATACATCGCCGCCCTTCCAGTAAGATTTAATCATGGAATGGTGCTGTATAGCAAAAAAAGCCACTGACGAGCAATACTCGTGACTTTACAGGAAGGGGTCAAGCCAACTGCGAATTCACGAAATTGGGTATGGATATAGCCTCAAAGCAATTTTGCGCCTGTGGTCTCATATTGTCAAAATCCGTCACTGGGCTCAGGTACTGTCCTCCTCATCTGACCACGGTTTAAAATTATGAGGTCCATCACAACAAATACCTCGAGTTGCTTCAAAACAGGACGTTAATATAACTACACTAAGCCAACAATTCACATTTTAAAGTCAAATAATGACGAGTGAGTCCCAGTGACTTAGCATGGAGCAATAGCGGTAAGGCATAGTTAGCAACTGTTTTTTGGCCAGCTGGTTATGTTTGGCTTTAAAACTGGAATTGAATGAAACCTCATTCCCGAAAAAACGCCCTTCCAACCACGTCTGCACTAGTAGATGGGAAATAAATAGGATTCTTTGGGTGTCATTTATCTTTGCTACCTTGCTGTCGACGATTAAAATTAATGTAAAATCAAAAGAGACATGGTTCATTAATCAGCACGCTTTTGAAATAACGTGACAGGAAAGAGATTTATGAAATATTTTATTGAAATTTTATAGAAACATATTTTGCGACTAAAAATAAATTAAATTATTAAAACAAAATTATCTAAATTTGCTTATTAATCGTACAATCGGAATTGAAGGAAGAAATAATACTTGCAAATATATAAAATTTATTTGAAGAAATTTCTAATCACTTAGTTGTTCTTTAATCATAATTATTCAATCGTTTCCTCAAACGAATTAATTCTCAAGTCAAAATGATTGCAAGTGTTATTCCAAAATTCACAGGAGCTTACACCATTAAGAACAACTTGGCATTTAAATCGTTTATGCATAATTCTTTTTGTTTTACAAATTTTTGAATAGCATTTTAAATCTATATTTATTGCTTATGGAAAAGTTTCAGCGACAATGTTATTTTTTAAAGGTAATCTGCTTAATTTGTCTTAATTTTAATTATAACAACATTAACCCTAAAATCTCGAGTCATTAAGAGATGATGTATTAAGATAGTTACTAAAAAATGACGGTAGGCTGTCTTTTCAAACAGCCGCTGATGTTAAAGGCGTAGGACTACTTTACTCGCGTGATTTTTTTGTTTCTCGTAAGTTTTAAGTTTGAGTAAGTTTTTTTGCAACTTTTGTTGTTACTCTTTATCTCTAAAACAAGACATTAGTTATGTTTTTAAAATATGTAGTTACCGCGATATAGAGATCTCCCATACAAAGTTTTGTGTCGTTTTGGCGTGTGAATCAATTTCCTTCCTGAGACCCCAATGGGAGGAACGTAGACCTACGTTAATAAATATTTCCATTTCTCTATAAAAATAAATACATTAATGTGCAAATCGTCTATGCAAATATTTTTCTGACAATTTTTACAGAAAATTATTTGATTTTAACTCTATTTCTTATAATGGGTATTAAATATTCCCCATTTGGTAACAAACCGTCGAAATAGTGCATGATAGGCATTCCTTCATTTTGTGCCGCCAAAAACCACCATTGTTGGCGGATTATTGCCATCCCCACTACTTTGGCGCCAACTACTTTCCATCGCCAACGTCTTCCCTGTAACCTCCTGTACAGCTGATTCTCCAGCAGAATTGATTCGTCAGTTTGGCTAGAAGCATTCGGTTTCCATTTGCTCTACATCTTCATGAACTGGGCGACTAACTTCTGCGGAATTCGAGTCTTAAAGCACGTCTAGTGCCATAATCAGTCCAGCAATCAAGGGCTTCTGTATTTTTGCTGATCGCACTTTCCGCTGAGGTGTCCTTGACTTAGAAAGGCATCGTGCAATTTATCTGTGGATGAGGGGTTAGATTTTTCGCAGATAGGAAGAGACGAGTGCAAGTACTTCATATCTTCGGCTATTCTTCATCTTTTTCCCCTTTCACGATCAGCTGATATGCTGCGGTCTACATAGAGCGGTAAGTTTGTGTTTACAGTTCACTAGGTTATCGTTGGTGTTGTGTTGATAGTGCCGGTATGCGTTGATTTCTAGTTTGATTGGCTTTAAAGTGGATGACTGACGTGTGCAAAAGAATGTAGGAATTTATTTATGACTTTTACTGATTAATCTTTGAAGGTAACTTTTATATCAACAAATTTATCAGTTGCCTTTTTCTAAATCAAATGAATACACGATTTTTATTTTGTTTTTAAATAATACTGTGGTTCACTTTTGAATAATAATTGTCACTAGAACGTGTAAATTTAATAAAGGAAGTTTTCAAATTGTTAGAGTAGAATTACAGGGATACAATTACTGAGGGTCTTATGTTTTTATTTATTATTTTGATACTAAAACTGTCAATGAATGACAAAAAATGCAATTTGAAACAAAGTTCAAACCGAAGATATGAAAGTAGCATTTTACGTTCATAATTAAATTTCTTACTTATACAGTCCTTTCCCTTTGCCGCTATTATATATTTCAAAAAAATTATTCATATTCGTTTAGAAATAAATAATCAATGCATTTGATTTATAGAATTCGATTATATCTGATTTTTTAACAATTTTGGACATAAATCTACCCATTTCTGCGCTCTTATCTTTTAAAAGCTTGTAGTCGAGATCAAACTCAGTAACATAATATATTGTTATAAGATCAGATAATCAAAATATTATTGTTTAGCTCATTAATAGCTGCACCATCATTCCAGCATAGAATTATCGTGTTTGTAAATTTATAAGCGTAGAGGTTAAAATTCGATGCAAAAATAACGTATAACACACAAACGTATTCTTAAGTGAATTAAATCATCACATTCTAATTATATAGTAGATATAATGACTTGTAGGTTTGCCTAGTTACATTTTTTATGAAAAAGTACATATTAATAATGTTTTTGTCGATGATTTTCTCTTGCAAACAAATCGAAACATTGATAGACTTCTGCAAACTTTTTCGTTTAGTTTGACACTGATGGCTTAAAAGTTTTCAAACGCTTAGAAAGCTACACAAGCGTTATAACATCAATGGAAACGCAAGATCGAAAAAAGCGTTATTATAAGCAGAATAATGTGGGGCAAAATACTTAACAAGATTGGAGAAACTTGAAATGTGCTGTTTGAATAAAAGGATGAGAATTAAGTTATACAATAATTATCTTTTCATTGTTTTTGTCGAAATACGAGTCATTCGGAAAAAAAAAGGAAAGACAATTTCAATTGCAAAAGTGCTGTAAATGTACCGATATACTGCGAAATGTACAATGATGTTAAAATGTATTCAAATTCAATCGGGATATGTATCCTTTACCCCTTAACTGGTTCGTTTCCTCAACTATCTAATTAGATTACCGTTTTTCGGGGAATACGTTGTCATTTTAATTCAACTGAGAACCTAAAGGACAGTTCAAATGTTTATGTGTTTTTATGTTAATGACTTTTTACTTTCTCGTATACGAAGTTTACAAAGAGAAAGTATTGTAATCGTCAAAAAATTCGAACTCGAGATTCTGACGAATCTCCACGTTTTAGACCTCCCTGAGTCCGAAAAATACAATTTTGGAATTATGTCTGTCTGTGTGTTTGTAAACACGATAACTCGAAAACTATTAGAGCTACGGAGATGAAATTTAGTTTGTGGTCTTTAAACAGAATTTGTAGGTTTCTGTCAAATTTTGGACAAAATCCGTCAACGGGAAGTCTGTCTGTATGTCCGAAGTCATTTGAACACTATAACTCAAAAACTTGAATAGCTAGATGGATAAAATTTGGTACAAAGTTTTATCGTCCTGACTGTAGGTCCGTATAAAACTTTGGGCCAAATCCGTCAACGGGTTGACTGTCTGTCGGTCTGTATAATCGCATACTTGTTAAGCATTCGTTTCAAAACTGATCTCCATGCGCATGCGTACTTAGCAATCTCTGGTAGCAAGCGGGAGGATTACGTCACCTTGTCCTTGAGACGGAATTTGTGATAGATATGTTTTATCTCCTATTTTGTTTTCGCTCGCTCGTATAATAGCGGATCTTGCTGAAGTGTGATGGAAAATAAATTACAGTTTTAATACATAGGCATCTCTTTTAATATGATTATTCACTTATATATTTTACAATCACTATAATCTGCAATGAAAAACCATCTGATATTCGTTGCATTCTGGATTGCAGTAGGTTCGATTTTTTTTATCCACGCAAGGGGAGGGGAAATGACAAATTTTTGAGCAGGATACGAGAACGTTTAGGGGAGGCTACTCCCACTGGTTATGTTTAAAACTGTACCGGGAAACCAGTTAAGGGGGTAATAGGAAAATTTTCCAGTTATTACTAAAAATATGTAATAGACTTATCAACACTGACAAAATTTTGAGTTCGATTTTCGAGATCTGAATTGTTACACATAAAAAAAATATTTGTAAGGTTTTCACCTGTTTAGAATAAAAATGCATTCCTCATAAAACTATGATAAAAGAAATATCTTGAAATTTTTGTCCTTCTCTACGTATGCACTGAATGCTTCGTTATCACAGTTGTCATTTTGAAAGTTACGAAGCGCTCTTCGAGATCGTTGAAGTTCTGTTTGGAATTAGTTATAAGTAATTAAATCAGTGCATAATTTTGACTGTTTCTGGTCATTATGATGGAGCCTTATGTAACCAGAGGAACTGGATCACCCCGCCCTGCCGTAGCTTCCGGGTTTCTGCATGACAGTGGCCATTATGACAGCTCGAGTACTGAGACCGGAGTCCTAGTAGCCCATCACCCGGCCACGGCCCGATCCCTTCCGAAGGAGCGCACTATCACTGATGGATGGGCCTAGAGCCTCACTATTTCTATGCCCACAGGGGTTCCTGCTTACTAATCCGGAATCAACTCGTATCCGTATATTTAAAGTCCCCCCGTGGGGTTGGATCCTTATATAAAAGAAGTGAGCATTTATTTATCTGAAAATATATTCCCATAAAAAGCATTAGTTCGAAACTGCAAAATTGTTATTTTCGCCGGATTAGCAATAAATTTTTTACCTCTTGTGAGGCAAAGTGGATCAAGCAATATATAAATAGTTCCAGTGGCCTAGTTTCGAGTATCGAGTAAGACTTGAGCTGCTTAGATTTTCACAATGCAAAGTTTCAAACTTTTTCAAGAGAGAAATAAGTTCTGGAAAGAAGCGGCTCATTGTTGTAACCTTAAGTTTCAAACTTCGCCAAGAAAGAAGTGAGTTCCGGGTCACATAGTGAGATAGAATAAATAAAAATAAATTTAATTCTATTTATTTATTCTCCAAAGGATTTACAAAATTTTCGTCAGTGTTCACAGATTTCCTAATGATCGATGGTTTGATGTGCTTCAATCTGTGAAGACTGAAAAGTTCTCTAGCTAGCGAGTTGTATAAGTTTTGATATTTAGTGACGCGTTTAGAACACCCCTTGAGTATTGGTGCATGGTTAAAAATTGGGCAATTCACTTCTCCTTGTCCTGAAAACGGAATCTGATCATGCGGATCAAATCGGTCTGTGAAACAAACTGAGAATGCTCTCTAATATTTGATTGTCGACTTTTGCAACAAAAAGTGTAATCATTAAGAAAACTTCGAACTAAAACGGTGCAAAATTAAAAGTAACCCCTCATTTTTCGGGCAAAGTTTGTGATTATGTGCACCATTTTAAAAATTATCAGCCCTTTGAGTCTAATGCACCTTAAAACTGCTATATGATTTAGATGATCTCGTATTAGTGTGATGTAGGAAATCTTTAGAATGGTTTACCTCTTTAGGTGTCATTCTTCGTTATATAAATTCAAATTACGCGATTTGTCCTCCATTAATCTTTTATAATTTGAAAATGGTACAATAATCCAATAAATCAATCGAGCAATCAAAATATTTGACAAAATAAATCAATTAAATTAAAATGTTATTTACTTTAAGACAAATAATATGTAGAAAAAGGATATTTTATTTGAACTGAAATTTCTTAAATCCTATGGCTAATTTTAAACATGAACAAAGATGGATACGTTGTGTATATATATGCGCAATATATTAAGTATTTACTGCATGTTTATTTATATCTCTAAATATTTGTGATAAACCTCTTTCAAGTAGACTTACGATTAATTAATATTTGCTTGTAATGGAGTTATTTATTGTATCTTTGTGCTGAAATAATTTTACCTTGAATTGCTTTTATCTTCATTCCACTTTAGTCTCAAAGTGAACTCACATTAGAAAATCTTTTTTTCAGCCGGAATAATTACGTTTCTGAAAGAAAAAAAAATCGCATGCATTTCAAAGGAATTTTCAAAGAATGATTCGTGATTCCCTAAATTCATTGCATAAAAATAACTATAATCAATACTATTCTGTATACCATTGAAGATCCGGAACTGCCACTTTTGGTGCCCAGATCGAATTTACAACGTGCTTCCCTTCCTTTGCAAGTAGCATAAGACACATAAACCTCAATCTTTTTTTAAAAAATAAATTACAAAAAAAAGCATTTTATTAGTAACGTAATTCGTATTTGATGCCCTTGATTTCTGCAGACAGGTAGCGAAATCGCACGTTCAACACTAATCTTTAGTTCACATATCAACAATTTACCGACAATAGGGGTTAGTTATTAGTTATTTTTTTAATGTACACAATGATTGAGCTAGTGTTTCAGCTATAAGTTATAAAAATTATATTCCTCCATGTCAGATTTTGCCGCCCTTTTGAAAGTGCCGCCCCCTCCGTCCCCCTTTATCTACGCCACTGACACCTTGCTGTTAATTTTATTTTCATAAAATGAAAAATAAAAACAGTACGGTGTCAGTAGCGTAGCTAAAATATGCCGCCCCTTCGTCCCTTTAGTTACGCCATTGACACCGTGCTGTTCTTTTTATTTTTTCATTTCATATGTTATCTTAAAACAGCTTCGTATTAAATACCTGTTTTACTTTAATTGGATTTTCTTTATCCAGACGATACTTTACCGGAAACTTAAGTTCTATTTTTAAAGAAATTCGAATTGTTTTATTGGATTAAATCAAGGGGAAATAAATCAATAATATACGATATAAAAGTAAGCGTCAGAACAGAAAGTTGAACAGCTCTTAAAAAAGCTTATAAAAGTTTCAAACTAAGTTCACAAGTCAACTCGATTCACTAACATTACTTAATGTTTTATCCAATAATGCGTTTTAACTCCTTCGCTTGCATGACTTTTCTGGTTCGTGCCTCTGATTTCACAGTTTTTGATAATTAAATCTGGAATTTTAGACAATGTAGCAATTAATTTAAAGGTTTAATATCACTTAGACACTATTAAGTATGACAGAAGTGTTTTACTTTCTTATATGGATTGAAACACATATGAATTCAGTCTAAAAACGAGTTTAAATATATTCGTAGGTCAAGGGGTAGTTAAATATATTCGTAGGTATAAACATAAAACCGCATGCTCCTACCAGATGTGAAAAAAAATCAGAAATAATCGTTATCGGTTGCGAAAAATTGAGTATTTTTGTCCTCTTTGAAATTTCAAAAAATTGAGATGGGTGATGTTGCATGTTAACTGTGATTAAAAGTGCCCCACCTATTTGATGCGTAAATATTTATTTATTTTTTCAAAGAAGGCACACTACAGAGATGACTCCATTTATAGAGTGCATGACCAAAAACACACAAAAAACACAAACCACAAAGTGAATTAAAGCACAAAGAAAAAAAGTAACTGAAGAGAATACAACGGTTCAAAGCTCAAAACCACATCAATTATAAAAATGTAAATACATGAATGTTTTGAAATGAAAACACGCAATTACAAAAGCACTAAAAATACACTGAGGCTCCAAAAGTCCATGTTGCACACCGTCACATTAAAATTATAAAGAAATCACAGAATTTTTAAATAAAATTTAGAACACCAATTCAAAAAACCATTAAAAAAAGCAAGGGTCAAAAAGTCAAATACACACAAATACGAATATGCATGGTGGTATATTTTTTGAATCACCTGAATCCATGTTTCACTGTGGGACTATTAGAGTCCCACCCTATAAACAAAAAACTTTAATGAATTATTATTTTTTTATGTTTTTATGTTATGCCTTTATTATTAAAAATAAACCAACTTTGTTCAATTTAAAAAGAAATAAAATTTCTGAGTCTTTTTATTTTCTAAAATTCCGTGCCTCAAAGGGTTTATAGACGGGTTAAGCGACAATATACAATAAATAAAAAGTATGAAATCTTGGAATACCGAGATACTCTTGCTGAGAGACCCGACCCCTCAGGGGAGCACAAAATAACAAAAGGGGATGAAGCGCAAACCCATGAAGAATAAGACAAAATTTCGGAAAAATTAATTATTGAAATCAAAATCAAGAAAATCACTTAATACCTTATCCGTCCTTTTTTTCTATTCCCTATGTCATATTAAAAGACCTCCGTGTTTTGTTGAACTAAACACTTCAAAATTAAAATATAACCTTCAGTAGTATAATCCTGAGTGAAAAATAGTATAGTTAACGGAAAATTCATTCTTGTATGATTCGGGTGAAATTGTAAAACTCTTTAGAAGGCAAACAGAGTTAAAACCCTCTGACTGTGTAATGTTTTAAAATCATTGTTTAGTTCCAACGTTTACAAGCGTGTTCAAATACCGTCGAGCCAAACGAGTTGATATCTATATGCAAAACTGTTTTAATATAATGTGATCCTAAGCTATAGAAGTACTAAGTAAACACATTAACCTGTGAAAATCTGAGGATGCAGCAGTAATAGACTTGCTTCCAACACGCGGAAATCGCGGGATACGCAATCAGAAGTTTAAATAAACATCATTTGAAAAGTACGAGTGATTAAAATTAACATAAGATATATTGCGCTAAATATTAAAATGTTGAGAACCTCGCATGTTACGAGTTGCCTTTATATAGAGAAATGTTTTAGAGTTAAAATATAAAGTGTTTCAAACAATTGCATGCGCATTTTAATTAAACTGCAGTACTGCCCCTCTTTTACATTTTCCAAGAGACTGCAGGAAAAGTGGTGTAAATCGGGGGAAAGTGTAAATCGTAGGAAGTCACTTACATAAGGTAAAAATGACCTGGAAATCTGAGGGACTTACAAAAAGTGTTTCAATCGAAGGGAAAACGTTAAAGACGGAAGCATAAATAGGGAGAAGTACTGTATTACATAAGGGGCCGTTCAAATATTACGTAAGCATGTTTTTGGTATTTTTTGACCCCCTCTCCCCCCTTGTCAGCAAAAATAAGCAAATCGCAAACCCCCCTCTTATAATTACGTAAGCAAACTGCAACCCACCCCCGTTCTTTTTTTTTACAAAACGTGTGACAGTGATAATCTAATCTTAAAAATTTTAGGACTTAATTCAAATAAACTCTAACTCGGCTTAAAATGAAAAAAAAATATAAGTTTAATTTCCTTACAATTTCAAGTTTAAGCTTTAAAAAATTAAGTTTAATTTTCTTTTGCCAAATTTAACTTTTTTTCCAAATTTAATTTTTTTTAAATTAAATTATTTGTGAAAGTTACAAGATATCTTCGGAAATAAAGTGATTTTAATGTCTTACGTAAGCATCACTCATACTCCCTCTCCCCCTTGTCAGCAAAAATAAGCAAATCGCAAACCCCCTCCCCCCCTTGGGTGCTTACGTAATATTTGAATGGCCCCTGATCAATTAGTAACGCTTTTAAGTTTTATATTGCATACAAATGTCGTATTTTATCATTTATAGGAAATGCTTCAAAGTTTTTGCCTTTATTACCATAATGAGTTAATAACGTATTAAAATTTCAAAATTCATGCAAATGTAGTATTTTAGCAACTATCGCCATTATTAATGAGGCTTTGCTGTTAAAACCGACCACACACATAAGTACTAAGCAAGCCAATCGTATTCGGATGCCTTCTCTTGAAATTGATGTACCCAACTCTTCGATTCTAACTCATCACAAGCTAAAGACATTTTATATGTAATCCCAGAAAAAGAAATCCATCGGGGGAAGATAAAATGAGTGCAGGAGGAAATCAATGCTATCCTTCTTCATAATCATCCTGTTCACCAGAAATCTATCAAATGTATTCTTAGATCGTGACAGCAATGCGGAGGTGCTCCATTCTTCTGGCTGCACAATTCTTTAATCTCAAACATCTCTAGAATGCGTGGTCTAACGCATTACTATTGTCAGGTAAACATCATCGATATTCTCTATGAAGTAAGGTCTAACTATTCCATATGGTGACAAACAACTGTACACAATTCGCCGTATGAATCAAATACGATTCACACCTATCGAATCAGATGGCCCATTCTCTACTATCGATTACAGATAGCAGAAAAGGGTTTTATTGAGTCATTTTTTATGAAAAGTACCATTTTAATAAAAAAAATTCTAGCTGCAAAAATTGAAATTTTTTTTTTAATTATGTAATCAGAATCCTATAGATGGCAAGATTATGCATTTTTTTATTTGAGTTATGAAACGTTGATGTATATCATTTATTTTTTGAGAATAATTATTCAAATTGTGCATACATTTTTGGATACCCTACATTTGTAATGAATTCTTTATAACCCAGCAAGATAAATTTGTAAATGATCCCTTCAGTTTCCATCGTTCTAATCGTGTTCGTTGAAAGATAGCGAGGAGCTTGCCGTAATGTCAGAATCGACTTTTTGTGTTTTAGTTGAAACCTGAAATTCTTTCTAATTTCAAAATTCGCGTTGCTGGCGTCACGCTTTAAGTTTAGTTATTTCAGCGGTTTTCTCACGATGTAAAGATGAGTCTTGGTCGTTTTTTTCATTGCTCATAATGGGCGTTTAAGGTAAAATCTTTTATGGTAATGATTTTTAAGTCTATACTATGCGTCGAATAAACTGGACCTAGAATAGATAAATTAATATTTGCTCCATTGTATTTATGCCGTTTTAATTGTATGTTGAAAGATAGTAAAGTATTTGGCATATTTTCAAAAATGATATTTTAGGTAGATTCCTTTTTTGGAATACTACCTATTGCAATGGTTCTCATGACACGATTTCCAAAAAATTTCTGCATAAATTCACCGATTGTGGTCCCTAAAAACCATTCTCTTTTAAAAGATATTTGAGTTATTTGCTTTTAGGAGAGAGAAAGCATTGGACGAGTTCGTAGATGGATCATCCAGCTCAAAAGGAGCAGGAAACTACGAAACTTTCATTTCCCTATAACTCTTGAACTGTTAAAGACAGAAAAATTTAGTCTAATAATTACCTCATCATAATAAACAACTTTCATATTAAAAGTTTTTGATAGCTTCCACAACCTTAGAGGATAAGAATCGATAACTCTACTTATGGATAAGAACATCGTAACATACCTTTTGTTGTTCCTCATTCGCCTCGTAGTAGAATGAGGTTCAACCTCATTCGCCTCAGCTTCTCACCGCCTCGCATTCGCCCAGCTTCTCACCGCCTCGCATTCGCCCCAGCTTCTCACCGCCTCGCATTCGGCTCAATGCTCACCGCCTCACTTACATTCATTGGCTTCTCACCGCCTCGCATTCCGCCCGAGCTTGCATCTGCTCACTGTCCTGAGCTGCTCAGATCGCCCTTGCATTCATTAGCTGACTCTGGCTGCCTCCGCGCTGCTCATGTAGCAGCCTTAGCTGCACCGCCTCGCATTCGGCCCAGCTTTCACTCGCCTGCATTGCCTGAGCTGCTCACCGCTCACATTCATTGGCCACCAGCTGCGCTCACTGCTCGCTCAGCTCTGCGTTTCTAGCTGCTCTTACTCGCGTGGCCTCAGTCCAGCTTCTCACCGCCCAGCATTCACCGGCCCAGCTTCACCGCCTTCAGCATTCGGCCTTCTCACTCGCTTCGCATTCGCCCCAGCTTCTCACCGCCTCGCACATTCGCCTCGACTCGACTTCGGCACCGGATGATCGTGGGTTCGAGACTTGATTCCGCGAATTATCTGTCGTGTATACGGTTCTGGAACAAATAAATCTGTCGAGGGTCAAGCGTCCTCCCTTTGGTGTGATGCGGAAAGCTTGGGAAGAGAATGCCAGTTCTGATGTCGCCCTCAACGTCTGACCGAGGTTCAAAATTTCGTGATCCGTCTCAAAATAGCAATCATGTTGCTTCAAAATCGGGACATTAATTATCTAAACTAAATCACTCAAGATACTACAATACTTAATTGCTTTTGTAATACTTTATTTCAGGTTACTTACTAACCTTAACTAATATAAAAAATAACTACCTTACAGACTGCTAACAGAGACTTTTTTAAATCATAGTCAAAGCCTGGAATTTTTTCTAATTTCAAAATTCGCGTTGCTGTAATTACTTTTTTAATTCGGTTATTTTAGCAATTTCGAGGATATGAAAGTAAGTCTTGATCGTCTCTTTGTTCGTTGGTATTGGGATTTCAAGGTCGAAATTTTATGACACTTTCATATGAAAAACAGTTTTATATACGGAATAATCGAAACTAGCTATATTACCGGGTTTCTTAAGGATGAATTCTTTAGTTCCAAGCTTTCATTCTTTATAATTATTTGCTTTATGACACTGTCGAAACCTGCACTGGCCGATTTGAAAATACTCTAAATAAACTAAAAATACTAACACAGTTGAACCACCATATATGGTGGAGATTCGAGAGATTGCCGAGAGAGGGCGCACTCAATTGACTGAACTCTGAACACACTTTCTTTTGAAGACTCTTAACTCTATATTCGTTACGCAAGGAGTGATGTCTGTAAGCGTTCTTAAATCTGTATATGAATCGTAAACTCAATTCGTATATTCGTATGTTATTCGAACCGTAATGTAAATTCGGAAAATAAAGACGTCATATCTTTCGGAACAGAGGCGAGTCACTGATTTTAGTCTCTTTCCTTAAATTACATTAGGTTCAAGAATTAATAATGATGTAATCCTCATTCAGGTATTATTTATATAGAGAGAGAGATGATCTCAAACTAATTCAATTCTAAAACATATTCGCATTTTAAATCAACATATGGAACATCATTAAATCGAAAATCTCTATACAACGAGGTTTTTTCAGGGCACTTGGATTTTCATTAGGAAAAGAGTTTCTATACACCGAATACAATTTCTTTATATCGAACAAAAAATTTCTATATTCCCTAGTATTATGTGAAAAATTAAATTTATTTAAATCTAAAAAACCTAGTGGGTAGCAGTGAAATAAGAGTGCCAAGAACCCAGTGTCAAAGCAATAAAATATTTAATACATGTCTACATTTCAACCTAATTGCATAAAACTCGGTTCCATGAAACAAATACCAGATTTGTCTTTCATTTAAATAGTTAATTATCACGATGTGGTATAATTTTCAGCTTTCAACATAATTCAAAATTATTTCAATGCTGTTTTCATTTGAAAACATTTCGAACTAATACTCAGTGGCGGCTCTACAGCTCAGAAATAAGCAGTACTGCAAACGTTGTATAGATCCAAGTTGTAAGAAATTTTGTGCTGATTATTTTGGTTTATAATGATGGTATACTAAAAATTGATAGTTTTTGAGTTATAAGCAAAAGACTGGGTGTTTTTTTGCTATAACTAAAATTCCAATAAATATTTTTGGTGGCAAACCTTAGATTCGTAATCAGCACCCCCAAAAACCTAAAGGAGCAAAACATTACAACTCCGCCAGGATTTCATTTTTAAAAATTACCTAATGACTGGATTATTGAGAAAAAGCAGAAAAAAACCAAATGAGGAAGTCGAGACAATCGAGAGTTGTGGAAAACGCAGTTCAAGGACATTTAATTTCACTCGGAGAAAGGGTTGCTTTTTTATCCCGACTGAGCTCTCCGCGTTGCTCAGTGAGCGAATTTTGATCCTTAGGAGGGGCAAAACTCTATGCAGCTCTGGTCTCTCTCTTAATTTTTGATTGATTTTCCGTCTTTCTTTTACGTTTTTTATTTTTTGCCATTTTCGTTGATCATTGAACTCTCACAGTGGAAAAGTAAGCCAATTAGAATAAAAAAGTATACAAGCTTTTAAAATAATTTCAGGGGGGACTGCAGCTCTAACTGTCGAGCCGCCACTGCTAATACTACAATAAAAAATTAATAAAATATTAAATCACAAATAAATCCTGATAATATTATTAAATTAAATAGTCGTTTGACTGTTAAGCTAACTTAAACCCTTAACATTATTAATAAAATCTTCTTTGTGAGGTGAAAGAGGTATGACAATAGGGTGTACTCACAAATAAAAAAGAATAATCAAGGGATTAGGAGGAAATAAAGTTGAGAATCGCTGATCCAGAATGAAGTATGCGAATTTCTTGTCTTTACTGTTCGTTCGGAAGAGGAGTCTATGAAAGACAGAAACGTGTATATTCTGCTTTATATATAGATTTCTTGAAAGTTGAGGCTTGAACAAAAGTGTCTCTCGAAAATGTGAAATCGGAATGTTCTGCCACAAAACCCGCATTCTTATTCATCACGAAGCGTTTACACCGTCGAATTGCTTCCAATTGATTCGTTAACTATTACACTGAAGATATCATCCCCAAAATTGCAGTTCCATCATTTCTAGTCAAGGCATTGTTCGATTCTCAAGGCCACACTTAAGAAGGAAGCAATGAAATTTTGATTTGAGGAATTGGACCAGAAACCTCAGCACTCGGGGGTGCAGTCGCATTCTCATATCCGCGCATTATTATGCCCGGAAGGATTTTCTGGCCTAAATTCATCCTCCGACATTTGATTTCACATGAATTCTAAATTATTAACCGCCCTTTGCATCCGAAAATGGAGCTTTGTGATGATGCATTGTAAGAGTTCGCCAATAGATGAGAGTGCATTCGATTGAAATGTGAACAGCAGACAGGCAGACAGTCCGTGTTATTGCAGTGAATGGCATACCCCGCGCGTTCTGTGCGGAGGATGCGCTGGTTTTATGTTATAAATGTATAAATGGGTATTACAATAATACGCATTTCGCATAAATCCGCGGTTTATACAAGGGGAGTCTTGATAGTTTCAAATAGTCAAATGTTATCGAATTTATACATTATTGGGATACTGTATTTCGCATTAATACAACAGGTCGAGATAATAAAGTGGCTGAATAGTTGAAGAAGTGATGGATTCAAACAGTCCATCGGACTAGAATAGACACCATTTTTTGTGAGAAGATTTGAAATTTTCTTAACAAAAGAATCCTTTATCTTTTCTTATCTTTAAAGGCCGCATTGGCCTAATGGTAGGTCTCGACTTTGTGACTGCAGGGTCCCAGGTTCGAAACCCACCTTCAGTGATCCATCCATCCATCGTGTATGTGAGCATGATACACGCTGAACCTGACGTCGTAGATCAAACGTTCTCCCGTTAGGATGGTGTGGGAGTTTGGAGAGGGGAATTCCAGTCCATATGTCGTCCTCGTCATCCGACCGCTACTCAAAATTACGTGGTCCATCTTCAAATAGTCGTCGTGTTGCTTTAAAACGGGGCGTCAATCTATATAATATAACTCTATTTTTAAATTTCGTTGAATGGGTTTTAAAGTTATGTGCATATTACAGCAATAAGTGCATATGTACCAGGGATATTAGAATATAATAGTAGAGGTGTTTTGGGACTAGGATAACGGCTATGTAAGTAACGGATGTTACTTATCTAATCACATATCAAAATTATAAGTTTTACTTTTTTTTATCCCAACAGCCGTCTTATACATGTAAAATAACGAAAAGATGCAGAGGATTTTCGAGTTACATCTTTGAAAATCTGCTTTATTATGCATCATACCGATTAGTGTGATGTCTCGATAAAGGCAGCGAGTCAAACATAGAGTTGACTGATTGCGATTGTATTTATTGAGAGTTCACGTGACAGATGTATGACGTTACAGAACATACAAAAATATTATTTATAGCTCTAATTCGAAGATCCATATAAATGTATGTTTGCAGGAAATATTAAATCATCAATTAATGACTGTATCTGGAACACAAATCCAACTATTGCGTTAGCTTAAAAATAATGTATTGCATATATATAAAACAAATGAACTCTTTTACAAATATTGAAACCTCGCATAATGAGGGATTCGCATAGCGAGAAAAATAATTTGTAAAAAAATGACTCGCTTAACGAGCGACGTTCCTCATGACGAGGAGAGGGGAATTCCCGAAGTTTGCACCTGCTACTCTCATATCCACGAAGGTTTTATTTTGTTTTAATTCTTATCAAACTAGATACCTAGTACTGGTGTGTTCACTTATAACTGTAACCTGTTTTAACTGTTAATCGAATGAGATCTTTTGCTTTGATTCATTTTTTCTAGTAATAAACGTTTTGAATGGAGCAAATGACTTTGTTATTTTCATTTTTTGATTCCAGTAACACTTAAGATCATAACTTTTTAAAACTATTTTCCGGCCGTGTATTTACAATTGTTGAAGCGCTAAGTCACAAATTATGTGACGTATTTGAGTCAATGACGTCATGTAATTGACTTATTTCTTTTAATAAGGATAACAGGTACATCAGTCAGTGTTTAGCACTCATTCCGTTTTACACTTATGAAAATCCATGCTGGTTGATTATGCATAAAAGATTAGATGAAGATGAATAGATGAGTTGGGCTCCTTAACGATCTTCTATATAATTTTCTTTGAATAAAAATTAAACATTTTTTCGGCATGGAACTCATTATCGGAATTTACATTGATTTCTATGGGAAAAATTGTTTCGCATAACGAGTAAGCTGTATTATCATTAATGTATTTCACTGTATTATCATTAATAAAATTAAGAAATTTAAATTGTAGCGCTCATTGTATGAGATAAGAGAAATCGGAACTATAGATTTCAACCTGGGCTATTGACCATTCCAGGGCTTCAAGATCTTCTCAAACATGAAGGTTCTACCAGTAATATATCACAACAAGTGGGGCCTTGTAGAAAACATCAGGGCCCACAGAATTTTTCTTACGATCATTTTCTTTCAAACTTTTCAAAATTTGTAAGCAAAAATAATCTTTTAAAATTTTTTATTTAAAAGATTTCATTAAAATTTTCTAACTTATTATATTCAGTTTCATTTCCCTTCTAGTCTAGCAACGCTTCATTTTCCTGTTTATTTTTTAACTTAAAGGTCTCTCGGCAAAAGTTTTCTAACGGAACTAGTAACTTAAAAAGTTTTCATGCGAAAAGAGCTCATGAATGAAAAATGTCTAAGGTTCTGATTCCGTTACCTCTGAGCCCTCATCCGTCCCAAGATGGGGCGCTAAACTATTGCGAGTGGCTTTTTTATGGTTTATCATAAATAACGGAACTATTTATCCCCTACTAGTATAGCATGTTATGGAGGGAGGACCCGTTGATCGAATTCTTTTGAATATTCCGCAGAGTAACCCTGAAATTTTAGAATTTTTTAAATCGGATATTTAGATGTAACGTTTGCAAATAGGTCCAGATATTTTTCAAATGAAGCGAATTGTTATGAATATGCAATGCTTATATAGTAGAATATAACTCAGCGCTATAATAGTATATGGTAAGCATACTAGATAGCGGAAATCGCGGGATGCAGCAGAAAATAGACTAACTTTCAATCCCCGCAAATCGCAAGGTACTGGTGGCCTAACAGAGAATCAAAGTATTGAACATACTTTGACCTAAATTAATGAAAAATTTTGACTTGTGTATATATAAAAAATCCTGAGGATACAAAGATTTCTTCTTTTTCAAATATGGTTTATAATTTGTTTATCAAGGAACATATACATATATCATTGGTAAACCTATCATCCTGATGAGCGGTTTGCCATGATATTTATTCCATTTGTCAAGTTTTCTGTCAGTTTTTTGCATGTCTTTTTGTTTGTTTGCATTGTTATATATCATGAACTTCCGGTGCGTCAAGAGAACGGCGATGAAAAAAATAAAGGATATATATAAGTCACTGTAATATTTTTACTCAAACTTCAATTCGAAAGCATTTAAGCATAAGAAAATGAATCTACGTTATGACTTTTTGGCACATAAAGTACAAAAAAGAGGCATTTGGTAGATAAGAAGGGATAGGCTATTTTTTTCTTTCTCTGGCATTCCCCATCCATCAAAATCAATATTTTTAAGTAAACCTTAAAGAAAATGGTCGAAGTTTAAAAGTTCAACTCGGATATTGAGTACAATGCTCTGTTTAAATTTTTATCGTTTTTTTTCCTGTTTCACATGTTTTCCCAACATTTCCATTTATGTTTTCTTTAGTAATGATTACTTACTTGCTATGTGCCTCTTCGGATATTTACTCCATCGTTGGGAAACCATGCTACACTTCACATTAAAATTATATTGTTATCATCATTAGACGGAATTATTCAATCTCCGGCAGCTTTAAGCAATCAGTTTATTAACCCCTTCTACTATTTGTGCGTGATCACTACAGAAATTCCATCTATTCTGTTAGTAACTGTAAAGAAGTTTTATGAATCAAAACTGTTCGAGTTATCTATTAATTTTGTTTTGATTTTAAACAGCCGTAAAGTGGATACATTTGAAGAAACATACGAACGAATGAAACTTCTATAAGAATTAACTGTGAAGAATTAATCGAGGCGTCTTTCTCTTTCATTAGAGTTGTAGAACTGTATGCTACATGTTCACTTATTGTCAATATATAGGCCTAAAAAATTGAAATTTTGGACATCCACGATTTAAATCCATGAAGGAAATAAATTTATTTAATTTTTTAAATTCTAGTTGCTGTTTCCCAAAAGGTAGCCCCGAGATGCACACCGTCAATTCAAAACTAATTTTGGACAAAATTTAACATATTTTGGTCTGATGATCTTTAAGAAACTCCAGTAGCACAAAATTATTGTAGAGTGTTGTTTGACATTGAACATTCTTCGAAATATTGTATAATACCGTATGATATATAATGTCGAACCACATTATATAATATCGAACCACATTATATAATATCGAACCACATTATATAATATCGACCCACATTATATAATATCGTGCAAGATATCGCTATCAAACGCACGCGTATCAACTCAGTTTCATATTGATTACACCATATTTATTTAATAAAAGCTTGATAGTGTTGCTTAAAATAACACTACGTTTTCCGATTAGTGAAATCGTGTAAACATTCAGATGACATGCTTTAAAGCAGTATACCGAGCCAAAGTTTTAACCATTTCTTTCTTTTTTATATCCCACTCGGGAATATTCGAAAATGTTACAACAGCCTTTACAGAAACGATCCGATGATACGACACGCTTTCTACCAATTTACCAACGTATTTTGTTTCTACAAAAGCCATTTAGAAAGTACACTCTTCGAAGAACACGATACATCGAGTGAAACAGGCGGGGCATATATTTATTTCCGTTGTCTTCAGTTAATAATCTTGTTCTTCTTTTAGAACAATCATAAAACATTTCGTTTCCATCCAATCGTGTTGTTTAGGAACTTGATGCTGCCTCTGTTTGTTTGCTGAAGGTGGAGGCGCTGTCATTTCTTATTGGGGCAGCTTTCACTCAGTCAAACGCCTACATCGCCTTCTTCTGACATAGAGTTAACAAAAATAGTTCTTGATCAATAAATGATACAAAAGATGAAAGCTTAAAGCAGAAACGCATTTCTCTTCATTCGGTTTATAATAATTGGAATTGTTTTAAGAGTTTGTTTCAAACAAAGGTTTCTGTAAAACAAAACTGATGGCTCAAAGCGGTAGTAAATATTTACTGTAAAGCTTGAAGCAAATATTTGCTGCCTCTTGATGTTGAGACAGGAAAAGTATGAAACGAATAACTTACTAATTCATAAGCTCTTTTTTGAAGCGTAAAATTGAAAGTTGCTGTCAATACTTGCTCAAAATCGGCAAACATTAATTGTAGTGAATGACATTTTTCTTTACTGATGCTAACACTTGAGATAAAGCGAAAACTAAAGTTTTCCCTCTATTTAATATCTTATAGGAATCTAGATTTTTCTTATTTCCTTGGAGTCCAAAGTTATTAAATACACAAGTCTGCAACCAAAAAACTGCATATGATTTTTTGACGGTTTCTTAAAGATTTTTACTCACTGAAACCGGGAAAAATATTTAAAAAATTCCCTCACGTCAGGTTTTCCTGCAAAATTCATGTTTTTAGTTTAATTAAGAGCAAAATTTCTCTTTTTAATCTAAAATCTGGTATCGTATTCTTGAGACAAAAGACCATATATAATTATGATTTTATATATTAATTTCATATTTCTAAGAGTGACACCCACCTTCAAGTTTGGATGATATACAGAGTGATTCTGAGGATGGAGACAAATTACTTCGCCAAGACGAATCTAGCTCAGATTTTTCTGTTGATGAGGGACCCCCAACCATTTTCTCAGAGCGAGTGAGCTTAATGGTCTAGTTAGAGATTTAGGCCTATCTAAAGATGCAGCTGAATTCCTAGGGTAAGACTGAAAAATAAAAATCTGCTGACACCTGGAACTTTATTCTCCTGGTACAGGCACCGAGAGAAGGAATTCGCTCAGTTTTTCTCCAAACAGGGAAATATCGTTTTTTGTAATGATGTTCAAGGCCTAAAGAAGTGCTTTGACATAGAATGTGATCCATCTGAGTGGCGTCTATTCATAGGTTCGTCTAAAACAAGCCTCAAAGCAGTCTTGCTGCATAATGGTAATTCATTTGCATCGCTTTCTTTAGGACACTCGGTGCATTTGGAAGAAAACTATAATGATTTATCTATGATTCTTGAGAAAATCAACTATCAAGAACATCGTTGGATGGTTTGTGGAGACTTCAAAATGCTAACCATGTTGTTGGGTCAGCAGGCACGTTACACAAAATATCCCTGCTTCCTATACTTGTGAGACAGTCGAGCCAGAGACCTCCATTGGACCAAAACTGACTGGTCAGTTCGAGGTGCCTTAACTCCGGCGAAAAAAATGTCATAAATATAACCTTGGTTCCACCTGAAAAGGTTTTATTGCCACCTCTTCATATAAAATTAGGGCTTATGAAGCAGTTCATTAAATCACTGCCTAAATCTGGGGAATGCTTCAGATATCTGTTCTGCACGTTCTCAAAACTGTCAGAAGCGAAGTTGAAAGAGAAAGATTTTACTGGACCCGACATACGAAAAGTGTTATCCGATTTCCTCTTTTCAGAAACAATGGGGGGCAAAGAAAAAGAAGCGTGAGACTCTTTTAAGGATGTAGTGCACAGGTTTTTGGTGAATACCAAAGACCCTCTCTACAAAACCATTGTACAACTCACGTTGACAGCGTATGAAGCTCAAGGATGAAAGATGAGCTTAAAAGTTAATTCACTACACTCCTATATAGTGAAGAGCAGGGTGAAAGATTTCATCAGGATGTCCGTGATATCGAGAGACGATACCAAGGAAGATGGGACGTCAACATGCTAGCTGATTACTGTTGGATGCCCAGGCGGGAAACAGAAGACTGTAAGCGAAAGCGTGTTCGGAAGAGCGTCAAAGAGAAGAAGAAAAGGTTTCACAGACAAAAAGAGTAAACGTGTAGTGTTAAATATATCATGAAGTAATAGTTTTTTGTTTCTTTTTTCCAATTATAAGAAAAATTATGCATAGTTAATTGCAATAAAATATTGATTTTTTTCATCGCAGTTGTGCCTTTTTAATGTAAACTCCCCATGTTTTGCAAAAACACTGTACGTGATGGAAGGAAATGGAGGTCATTTTTGGATTCAGCACCCTAAAAAACATAAAATTTGCCAAAAATATCCCATGCAGATGAAAAAAAAATATTTTTTTGCAGACCTGTGCTATTATTAACGATTCCATACTAAAATTTCTTCTTAGATTTTCCAATATCTATTAATTTTTATAGTAACTACTTTATTAACCCTTAGCACTCCGTTGTCTCTGCTAAGCCGACATGAGTGGCATGCATACTTTGCCTTCAAAACACAAATGATGCAATTTTTATTCAAATAATTTAGACAGGGTTTTACAGAGACCGTTGATACTTGTTTTTGTTACTAATCAAAGTAATTGAAGGAATTTAATCTGCGAATGTGACATTCAAAGTACAACACGTATCTAATTAGTTTTAGGAGGGCAAAGGGTAAATTTTAAAACTTTATAGCATGGTTATTTCTGTAAGATTTCATTCATCATCTTGAAAAACTTTAAATAAATTTTATCACTTGCATTATTTAAATATTTATATACGAATGCACAAGCAGAGACTCGTCAACGCCCATTTTCCAACTTCTCGCATAAACAGGAACTTCGAAAATAGAGACGATTCACTTGATACCTCTCAAAATTGCATGAATCACGTGACAAATGTAACTACACGTATAACCTAATAGTACGTTGTCTTATGCTGTACTGTGATTTCAGGTCCGTTTTCTTCTTCGAAGATGCAGTGGCCTCCAAAATTTAATTGGATAGGTTAATCGGCATGCCTTATATATAGAACGATAGCAGAATTTTTTCTTAACCCTGTGCACTCTTATGTCGAATGAGACTCGACATTCTGAATGATACATCCTTTACAAAATCTTGTTGGATGGCGCTTATTATAACCAGCGAGAATGGTCTCCTCTAAGCTTTCTCGTATTCTCCCTAACATTTGTAGAGAAAAATCAGCTAAAAGACAGTAAAACACACAAAGCGTCCCTAATGCATGTGGATAAAAAATAAGTGAACGGAATACCACGAGTTTCACGCAGCAAGGCGGAAGTAAAATCAAGAAGCCGGCGAGATTACGCAATAGGGCTGCATAAGATAAAGAAAATCGAATTTGCAATTTTAACGCCTTTTTTAACCGATTGCAACAAAAATTGGACACAAATCTACAATTAAGGTTCGAAGGCCACATACTAAATTTCATTCATCTAAGTCATTGTGTTAAGGAGTTATTGTGTTCCCATGTATGCTATTATACAGACCGACTGAAAGTCAACCCTTGGACGGATTTGGTCCAAAATTTTCCGATGATAAAACTCTGTACCAAATTTTATCCATTTAGTTGTTTAAGATTTTTGGTTATCGTGTTCACATGAAAGCAGACAGACTTCACGTTGACAGATTTTGTCGAAAATTTGGCAGAAACCTACAAACTATGTGTAAAGATCTCATACCAAATTTCATCCCTGCAGCTCTAATAGTTTTCGGGTTATCGTGTTCACAGACAGACAGAATTCGAAATTGTGTTTTTCGGAACAGGGAGGTTCAAAAGGTGGAGATTCATCAAAATCTCTCGAGTTCGAATTTTTTTGAGGATTACATTACTTTCTCTTTGTATACTTCGTATACGAGAAATTAAAAACCATATAATAGCAAAAACACACGGAGTAATTTTTAGGAATTAGAACAAATTAATAACAATATTTTTCACCTTCCTAAAGCGCTAAATCTATCCTTACCTCTCGCGTGTATAATTATGCATCTTATTATCTTTCGGAGTGCAATGTTAAATTGTTCTAAGAAATGTGTTTAGTTGCAGCGTGCGAGACAGAAATTATAATTTATTCAGAGCTAATTTATTGATTTTATTACAGCTATTCGTCTGCTTTGCTGAAAATTAAAATACTACTTATATATTTTTAAAATATTTATTACTTGTTGGAATACATTTATTTAACGTTTATTTTTAAGTCTTTAAGAATAGTATGTATTCGAGTAAGTAAGGATCTTAACAGCATAAATCCTTATGCTCTTAATAAATGGCTTAAAAATGCTATTTTTCATAGTCTTCTTGCTCTGTTGTCTTTTCACGCTTTTAATACTATTTCGATCTTCTTTATTCGTATGCTCAATGATAATTCTTTAAATTTCGTCTGTGCTAGGTTATTAAATATAATCCTTTGTTTAGTGGTTTTCAGGTTTTGCTCCTTTATTTTTGAAAACAATTGTAAATTAAATTTAGATAACATACGATATCTTATAAGAGTTAAAAATATATTTACATTTAAAAATGATAAATCTGTTTTGGGAATATTTTTAATATTTTACAGACGCTGATATTTGTTTCAGTTTTATGCGTGTGTCTACTTTGAATATTTCTAAGTATCATGCATTCGATTTTATTGCTATTAAATCTCTATAGGGAAAATGTGTTTCGAGGAATTATAAGGCTCAAAGTCGTCCATTTTAGTTCATAAGAAAGATAGAAAATATAATCTTTTAAATGACATTTAAATACTAGGCAACAAAATATAAGCAGATTTTTAAAAATAATTTTAATGTCTAACCATTTTAAGGTGCAATGCAAATAAATTTATTTTTGAAAATTTAGAAAATTAGTGAAATAAAAATAAAAGAGAGCAGATACATAAATTACAAATATTTTTGTTGTAAATATATCAAATTCATGTAAGCATAGAATAAAAAATTCCTAAATTGTATAAAGGATTTACTTTAAATAAATATTTGAAACAGATTTGTTTTTTAAGCCTTTTTCAGCTAACAAATATTTTAATGCAACTAGGGTCTTTTACTAATCCAATATCCTTTTTTGTCCGATAAAAAGCCGACAATTTTTCTTAAATAAATAAAGCAGCTACAAATCTAATCCTCAGAATCCTGCTGTAATTAAGTTCCGTATTAAATACTAGAAGATTTGTATCTAAGATGGGCTTTCACTTGTCAACAATTGGCGCAGTATAGCCAACATCATGGCTCTTGCGCCATAAAAAATCCAAACCAAACCAAACTTGTCAACAATATCTCAGATCTGATTTTCACAGATTTATTATCGAAAGTTGTCGAAGAAAACTCCATACGCATTGGAAGAGTGCTTAAGAAATAAAAAAGCATGCGAAACAGCACTGATGAAACAATCGACACTAACTTCCAACTGTTAACAGAATTCTTCTTACGGAGTTCCGCGTGGATGAATTAAATGAAAAAAGAAAGTAAACGACCGATACTTCATAACACAAAAAGATCTCCAATAAGTGGAAAAACAAATTATTTCCAGTATAACTTCCATTTAATATTAACGGAGTTCCGCGTGGATGAAGCAACGTAAAATAAAAAAAGAAGAGAAGCTGCTTAAAAAACCCTGTCAAATAGCAATAACGTCCGTTGGATACTTTGGAAGATCCTATAATTTAGCAAAAAGATTCATTGTTTCCCAACACACAGAGGAAAAACCGCAAACAAAATGCTGAAAGATAATATTAGGAAAATAAATTAATTCTGGTATAACTCCTATTTGATATCAAATCATCACAGAATCAAAACAGTATCTTGTGTGTATGCAAATCTGTAGGTCTGAATTTCTTTGGCACGTAGCCAAACCAAACCACGTGATCGTCAGCGATTTTTCTGGGCTTTTGTTATAGATGTCCCGTGTTGTATTTTAAAAATGAATAGTTTTATATACAGGAAAGTTTTTTTATTTTGGAAAAAAAATTAAAACTTTACCACAATTCTTTTCATTCCATTTCTTATGAGCATTTTTTAATTCGTCATTCAACTTTTGGCACTGCTTTTGAGTATTTTTAAAATTTTTTTTAGAATCGTGCATGTGTGCGACAATAACTTATTACTGTCTTTCTTTTTCTTTTATAATATTTAATGAAGAGAAAGATTTCGTTGATCAGATTTTTTTCCGAAAATATAAAGAATATGCAGTTATTGAACAAATCTTTTTAAAACAATTTTGATTGTGATAGAAAAAATGTTTAAATAAATTCATTTTAAAAAATGAATGAAGTTTTTTCTCCTCTTGAAAATTAATAAATTACAAGCAGTTTTCTGTTTCCGAACAAAATGCAGATCTTCGGCAACTTGAAAATGCCGCAGCTTAACCCTCTGACTGCGTATCCCGCGATTTGGAAGCAAGTTTATTTTTTGTTGAATCCTACGATTTCCACATTCTAATGTGTTTACTTAGTATTTTTATAGTGTTGGTTAATATTATACTAATAAAGATTTGCATATAAATAACAACTGGCTTTGATCAGCGCTTGCAAACGTTGCATCTAAATAGTGATTTTAAAAAATTAGACAGATGGTTAAAAAATACAGCTACAGATTTATAACGTTTAATTCCTCACAAATATTATCTACTAACCTTCACTAGTTTTTTAAGCGCTGGAAAGAAGAAAATAAGCTGTCTTTGACATAATTTTAGCTTATATTATCTACTTTTACTAATCGCAAGTCTGTCTTATAACGTCTCTATGTCAAAGATTTACTGCTAGCAGAATTAACTGACAGATGAGCAGCTATATTAAGGTATAAGTTATTTATATTTTAAAATAGTAATAAGTTAGTTGCAGTTATAACTAGGGTTACCATACGTTATAGCTCTCGTCCGGAATAGTTTTCGGATTTGCGCCCGTGAATGAGGAGAGAGATAAATTTGGTCCTAATAGAGAAAATGTGATGCATTCGAAGAAGATGGCGTCATTCCGCCGAT
>BGPR01000255.1:742237-809269 GCA_013235015.1 Araneus ventricosus
AATTCGAATTAAAGAGTTATGGGATTTGAAGCAACAAAGACTGCTATCCCCTTTCCGCCGATGAAAGCAAATTCATTTGTTTACACTGTTTACATCCATGACAGATGAGTGGCTATATTAAGGTATAAGTTATTTATATTATAAAATAATAATAAGTTAGTTACAGTTATTACTAGGGTTACCATACGTTATAACTCTCGTCCGGAATAGTTTTCGGATTTGCGCTAGTGAATGAGGCGAGAGATAAATTTGGTAGAGAAAATGTGATGCATTCGAAGAAGATGGCGTCATTCCGCCGAAGAATTTCAATTGAAGAATTATGGGATTTGAAACAACAAAGGCTGTTATCCCCTTTCCGTCGACGAAAGCAAATTCGTGCGTTTACATTGTTTACATCCATTGTTGATGAGAAAGTGTCCGAGCCTCCTTACCCAGGTCCCAGTTCAAATTGAAAATTTAAAATTTTGTCTCTTTTGTTTTAATTCTGGTTTCAGTTAGTATAATTTTGAATTACCAAACATTAATAAAAATAAATGACGGGAGGCTGTCTTTTTCAAGCAGCCGCTGATGTTAACGGCGTAGGACTACTTTACTCGCGTGACTCTTTTGTTTCTCGAAGTTTCTTCGTTTCTCTTTGTTACTCATGATTCTCTTTTGTTTCCCGAATCTTCTCGGATTCTCTTTGTTACTCGCGATACTCTTTGGTTTCTCGAAGTTACTCGCGACAATTCATGCGCATTTTTGCCCAACTTTGCGACTTAGTAGTCGCTGAACTTCAATTCGATTCGTCGCCGATTTTCAATTTTTTTGTAACTTCTATTGTTACTTTATATCTCTAAAATAAGATATTAGTTTTGTTTCTAACATGTGTAGTTACCGAAATATAGAGGATCTTACATACAACATTTTTTGTGGCGTTTTGGAGTGTGAATGAAATTCTTCCTGAGACCCCAATGGGAGGAACGTAGTCCTACGTTAACCTTCCAGCTGGCGCGCTTACGCAAACTTTACGATGTATCGCGCATCGTATTACATATAAATCGTGTTATTTTACAAAAATAAATGCAACTTTTATTTATGTTATCTATATTTATTAGCCTAGTAGTAAACAAAGATTTTGCAAGTAAAATTGCACTTAAATATATAAAATAACGATATAAATATGAAATACGATGCACATTTCAAGTATATCTTGCAAACGCGCGCCCGCTGGAAGGTTAAAAATTGTGTTTTCTTTGCATTCTCATGTCTTACTTTTTTTCACTTCCTCAAAGTCTGTGCTAGTGTTCTGAAGTGAGTCATTGGTAGGCAGTTTTCAGAATTTTATGCTACAATTTGACCTCCCCTCCCGAGACCTTTCAACTCCCCGGCGTGTCCGGATTTCAAGTAAAAATAATATGGTAACCCTAGTTATAAGTTAAAGAAAAAGTAAATAGTTTTTAAAATATAACAATGAAACAAATAGTTGTTTTGAATCGATACCATTCTGGAACCATTTTAAATCAGTGGATATGTTCTCTCTTCTACTTTCTCGATTAATTATATTACAATGTGGCTCGTTTTGTGTTAATTTAGTTTAGCGAAGGAAATCGAATAATACTTTGAGCCTCTTTCCTTTAACTCATTGGGTCAAAATTTGACGAAGATCTACAATTCTGGTGTTAAAAACCACAAACCAGATTTCATTTTTGAAGCTTGTTTCCTTTTTTCAGTTACAGTGTCTGTATTTATCCGAACAGACGAAAACAGACAGTCGATCCTTTCATTAAGTTGATCTAACAAGGAGAGGGCACGACTTGGGAAATTCAATTCGGGATGAAACTTGGCATATTAGTAGCATACCAGTAGGGTGTTCACACATTAATCTAAAAAAGTGCAATGGCCAGCCAATTCGGAGGAAATGTCCCTCAAACTTTGGGCACAACTTGTATACCAGTCACTCTTCACAAGTAATCAGTGCTCAGATAGCTTAGATGTCAATGCGCTCGACTACCATTCGCCAGGTCCGCAGTTCCGTCCTGGTTGCGGTTTTTTTCAAAAAAATTTCAAAATTATTCGTATTATTTTTATGCAGAAAACAACTTTGTTTATATGATACCTGAATTACAGATAAAAAATAAAAACACTATATAAACAGTAAAATAATTCTAAATACATCTTTAATGGTGATAAATATTAACTACTAGCTGTATGCGCACGGCGTTGCCTGTGAAATCTAGACTTCATTAAAATGTAAAAAAAACGCCCAATGTGACATGAAAAATTTTTGAAAAAAATCAAAACAAAAGTTACACATTATTGATTTTCCCGCTTATTTTTTTTTTCGCGATAATGACGTTTTAACTGTAGGAAAACAGTACAGAGTACGTTAATCCAAAACAATATTTAAAAAATTATCATTCTAAATTCATAGAAAGTTTTAAATTATTGTGTTTTTATATTCACAAATTCTTCGTTCTTATTTTATCTTGGAAACAGTAGAGAGCAAATGTTAATATATTGAATACTTTACTCATTATCGTATGAAATTCGTAGAATGAATTTATAAAATTTACGAGTGATGAAGCCTAAAAAATATCCTTAATGATGTGGGTAATTGTAGTTATGATTTATTACCTTTAAAGTTATATTTATCATTATTTTAGTACTTATATAGTGAATTTACTAATAATTCAAGTAGCATATGAATAAACAGTAATTTTATGTATAAAAAATTAATATTTTAATTTAAAATATTTAAAAGTTTTCCATTTAATTTGTAATAATTTTGAAAATCTTAAAAAAAACTGCCAATCTTTCTAATGAAAGAGAGATAATTTCTAATGTGAACAATAGTCATTTATCAACTGTGCAAGGTGTCAAAATATTTTTTGTTTTCAAAGTTTATACGATAATTATTATTCTGGTTTTTGTATACAATTTAATGTAGAAATATACAGTTACTAGTACAAAATGAAAGATAAAACGAAAATTTATTAATAAATGTAGAATAAACTTCTAAAATTTATTAAAGATAATGCCTAAACAATATTGCATGCTGTGAGTCATTATAGTTAATATTTATCACCATTAAAGATGTATTTATAATTATTTTACTGTTTATATATTATTTTTATTATTTTATCTGTAATTCAAGTATCATATAAATAAAGTTATTTTCTGTATAAAAATAATTAAAGTTTTAATTTAAAATATTAAGTTTTAAATTTAATTTGGAATAATTTTGAAAAAAATAAAAATTAAAAAAACTGCAGCCAGGACCGAACTGCGGACCTGGAGAATGGTAGTTGAGAGCACTAACATCCAAGCTATCTGAGCACTGATTGATCGTGAAGAGTTAGTGGTATATAAGTTGTGCCCAAATTTTGAGGGCCATTTCCTCCGAATTGGCTGGCCATTGCACTTTTTTAGATTAATGTGTGAACACCCTACTGGTATACTACTAATATACCAAGTTTCATCCCGACTTGAATTTTCCAAGTCGTGCCCTCTCCTTGTAAGAATGACAACAATCCTCAGTTCCTGTTCATCTAGCTTGTTATCGTATTTGCATGCTGACGGACGGACAGATAAACAAGCTTCTAATTAATGGAATTCGTCCAGAACTTTGATACAGATCTAAAATTTTGGTATAAGGACTATATACCAAATCTCATTTGTTAAGCTGATTCCATCTTGGAATTATTTTGTTCACAGAGAGACAGACGTATTTCCAATAATGGTTTTTTTTCAGACTCCGGGAAATCTAAAACGACATCCATCGAAATCTTGAAGTCGAATTCACAAATACAATACTTTCTCTTGCATACTTTCGTATACTAGAATGTAAAATGTACCTTTCTATATGATTATGTCTTGTATGAGAAAGTATTGTCTGTCCACCAGGAGAACTCTTCTCGCCAAATTGTCTGGTTGACTGCTGTCGCTATAGGAACAGGTTATCGTAGGAGGAATTCATTTCGAGTAGGTTGAAGTTTACGAATGATGTACTCTTTTTACCGCCCAAACTGACACCAAGAATAAAATAAAACCTCGACTTCCGTCGATTCCTCCTATTCGAAATGGATCTTCCCTAACAGAACCAGTTACCATAGCGAGCACCGTCTACGAGGCAACTTGGAGAGCAGAGTTCTCATGGAGGACACAAATGGTTTGGAAAACAACAGCTTGAATTCATTGGATTCAGTCCGCTGTTTGTTATGTTACTTTTCAATTTTTAATTATATTTAATAAGTAGTTAGCTTACTTTTAAAAAAATAACTGAAACACCGATTATCAAACAATATTTCACTGTACAAAATGTTAAACGTGAATACCGTTCATTTATGATTTGTATTCGTAGTTATGAAAACTATACAAATGTTCGTTTTCTTTTTAGATTATTAACTTAAAGACTGCACGACACCATTCCAAATACGCCGTAGAAATTTCGGTTTCACTTCGCAAATAAAGAAAACAAAGTCATGTTAGTTATTTAAAAGAATGCATTTCCTTCATTTTTATAACTTTTCTGTAAAACATATATACCTTATGATAATGTTTTCCTTTACATACTTAGTATTTTCTCGTGATTTTCGATGCGTATTCTTCCTACACGAGAAGGAAGAAACTTCTGTGAAAATAACAGCTTGAATTCTTTGAATTCAATCAAGTATTTCTAACGTTTTTTCTCAAATTTTAATTATACTTAACCAGTCGTTAATTTCCGTTTTTAAAAAATAACCGAAACAACAATTGCCAAACAATATTTCACTGCACAAAATGTTAAACATGAATACGTCCTGTATGAAAAAGTAAAAACGGTTGGGAAAATAACAGCTTGAATTCATTGGATTCAGTCCGCTGCTTGCAATGTTATTTTTCATTATATTTAACCAGTACTTAGTTTTCTTTGTGAAAAAAGCTTAAGTACCCAGTACCAAATGATAATTCACTGTACAAAATTTTAAACATAAAATCCCATTCATTTGCGCTTTGTATTCGTAATAATCAAAGCCATACAAATTTCCGCTTGCTATATGACCATTATCTTAAAGAATGTACGCCATCATTCAAAAGACAGCGTAGAAATTTCGGTTTCATTTTGAAAACAAAAGAGACAAAGTCACGTCAGTTATTTAACAGAATGCATTTCCTTCATTTTTACAACTTTTCTGAAAAAACATAAATACCTTATTATAATGCTTTTCTAAGCATCAAGCCAGGGAGAACCCTAATAAAATATGAATGCTCTTTTTAAATAAGTAAACGAAAAACTGCCTCTTGCCCTAAAAGTAATCAGCACGTGCTCCAAAAATGGAGTCCGTCTTGCAACAACTTCCTATTTATATTCTTCATTATTTTCCTTCGGACTAATACGGCATTTAAAGTATTTATCTAAACAGAAAATGGCGAGAAACACGGGGGGAAAAGACGGTGGGGTAAACCTAATTACAAAAAAGGGGCTTTTTAACCGCAAATGCCATTTACTGGGGCAAAAGTGCGCAATCTTCTACAAGCAATTCCCACGTCTACTGGTCTGGTAATGAAATTTGGCACGGTCGGATATTTGCGTGTTGAAGTCTAGTGGAGTCGCATACCAGTCGCCGTGTAATGTCATTCCCTACCCCCTCTCCACCATAAAATCAAGCAAGTGCCGAGAATTTTCTTAATGGATGCTTTCTGATTATTATGAATTTTAATTACATCTCCAAGAAACCGAATATCACCTACGTCATTAAGACACGGAAGAATTATATCTTGTCATTTCTCCTTTTTGCGTGTTAAAGGAGAGGCGGGAGGGTAAATAGATAATACTACAGGTACGTCATTAATTAAATATGAGCGAGGAGGAAGGGGAGGAAAAAAGGGAAATTCGAGCACCCCGTTCTTTTACGGTGAGATGCCCTTCTTGTTGGGGATAAAGCTAGAGATCTTGGCAATAATTACAACTACTACACATGAAAGGAGGGATATAATGCTTGCCTCGTATTAGCCGATAAAGCCGAAAGATCGAGTATTAGGGAAAGTTGGGGTGAAATAAAGAAAAGGAGAGTGTTTGAAGCGAAAAAGCCGAAATTACTTCGAAGGTAGCGTGTTAAATAATTTAATCCTAGATCATGCCATTTTTTCCCCATCGTCTTTTTTTTATTCCCTTTTTTCGGCTGGTACTGCTAGCTTGGATGGAAACATTTCCCCCTCTAGTATGTGTTATGGGATTTATTCGGCTTTCTCGAAATAGGATGATTGAAAAATAGGTTATTCCGCATCTTCGTTTAACATTTTTTTTCTTCCGTTCAACTTGGTTTTTGTTAGGTTTTTTCCCCCGTCTTTGGGTTCTGATCAATACTACTTTGGAATGGCTATTAAAATGTTTTGGAACTAATCGATGTTCTTTTTCGTATGTTAAATAGGGCTAGTATGAATGTTAGAAGTCTTTCTTTTCTTTCCGAAAAATTCTGTTATTTTCTATGCAGTGAATATTCAGTTTTATATATAAATGAGAATTCGATAAAGAAGTATATTTAAAAAACTTCATAACATTTTACTAGAAAAATAAATTTATTTTTCAATCGTATCTTTACGATTATGTAGATTTAATTGATTGTTTAAAAATACATTGCTAATAAAATAATTTGATTACCTAAATTAAATTAATTAAACTTTAGAAGTAAACGCGTAGAATTCATTCAATTACATTTCATTTACGCTTTATTATTATTTATAATATTTATTAAATATATAATCTTGCGTAATTTTATCAACATTAACCGCTTAACTTAAAAACCCGAGAATACTCATGCATCGAATTATCGCATTTTTAGTCTTAAATCTAAAATTTAATCATTAATTAGCTTTATAATTTTACACAAAAAATACGAAGAATCTATAAACATCTCAAGTATTCTATGTCTTCTGAGATGAATGAAAACGACAGCCCCTTTCCAAAACAGAAGGGAGCATCTTATTAGATACCAAAGAAAATTGAGTGGTTAAATATATATCGCTCAAAAATATGTTTTCTAAAAAGCCGTATATTCCTCGAAATAAATTGACCTAACTATAGCATTTTTCTATTTTTCAGTTAATAAGGAAAACTAATAACTCGAATAAGCAAAATATAGGAAATTCAGGCAGATTGAGGATTGTTTTTCCCCAACCAATTTATGGCTAATCATATAAAATAATTGTGACTCACAGATTTGGGTTCATAATACGGAAAAAAAATTGTGTGTTTATTTACCATCAATCTAAAATGAATGATCCCGTGTTTATTGACTACACCACACAGCAGACGATATTAGTAAACAAACTTGTAATGTAATAGGTGTTCTCCTAAAATATTTATTATTAAAATACTAATTATTTTTGTGATTAAAGTCTATACGTTTAGCAAATGAACTTTGCTGTGCATCAGCTCTCTTTTGTTAAGAAAATCAAAGAACAAGAATCATTTTTCACAATTCTTCACAGAATTTCGACATTTTTAAGAAACGAATCAGAGCTTAATTAATTTTGTTTATACATATTGTCAGAAGCCCATATTCTTTTAGACCAAGATATGAAATAGCTTATTTGAAATATGCAATGTTTTGAGCGTATCAACTTTTAATCAATGTCATTTAATGAACTAACTTTATTTTATTTTTGCTGCATTTTGTATTAATTAAAATTTATTCGGAAATCTCTATGGGAAGAAAGCTAAAATTTCAACGCTGTTTACAAACAGGATTTTCTACCTAATTAGATGTATGAAATATGATTAATAAATTATTTTTCAAAAGTATTCTGTTCCAACACCCACACCGACCCCCTCATCCGAAGGTTTAGAATAGAGGTTCCCAACCTGTCGTACGCGTACTCCTGGGGGTACACGGGGATCAGTTAGAGGTACGCGAAAGTGATCTTGGTAGTGGCAGAAAGCACAAAACATAAAAATATTCTAAAATTTCTTTTTTGTAAAGTCCTTATGAAAAAATATATGTTTGGCGCAGCATAATCAAAAATGGTTTTTGCGCCAGTAAACTCCACCAAACCAAACCAAACCTTATGAAAAATTGCATTGAAAATTGCACGAGTCTAAAAGCCTATACATGAAATAAGAAAATGGATAGATTCAATATCTAGTAATTGAGTCATAGTAAGCTCTCATCATAAGTCAAATTATTTCAATGCCAATTTCATTTGTTTTGACTTTGAACTAATACTATTTAACAAAATAGAATAAAATGTTAAGTCAAAAATCAGTCCTACAAATTTTACTAAATTCATTAGAGTCGTTTGATTCTTAAACTAACATAAACCCTTGGTTGTTATTAATAAAAACGTTTTTGTGCTGAGGAATGGTTTGGGGAGAGATATAACAGTAGAGGGTACTCATAAATGAAAGGAATAATCAAGGGATACATGAGTGAGAAAAGTTTGAGCATAGAATTGCATGAAAATTAGCGCTATCCTTTCCTTTTATCATCTATACTTATAAAAGGCAATGTTTGTGTGCGTGTGTGTGTGTTTGTCTGCGATGTCCAGACGAATCTATCGCACTTACAGCCATGAAATTTGGCACACAGGTAGTCGTAATGGTGACTGAATGCACATCGAAGCCGAAATTTTAAATTTTAATCTAGTTTTTTTTATTTAATGTTTTCTGTTGTTTTGGTTGATTTTTCGCACTCATTTCTCAATAGAATGGTTTCGAATGAATGTACGACAAAAATAGATAGACCATCGGAAAGAGCACGCGATTTCCGTTCGAATGAAGTTAGTTTTGAATTTCTAACGTAATTTACTGAATTTTGAGAATTTTTTAAAAAATAGTCAGTTTCACCATCTAAATGTTAGTTTTGTTTTTAAATTTGTTGCATCCGACTTTCTAATAACACTATTATTTTCAATTTTTTTCAGCTTATAACTAGAACGGTTCTGTCCGATTTAAAACAAGAACGGATAAAATATCTTCTTCCGTTTTTCTTAAATTAATTTTTTTCTGGGCCGTTGAGAGTTATTTTTCTCGATCGAGTTCTTCACGCGGCACTTCTTCGGAACGTTGATGCCAATTTTGATTGGCGGACGCGTAGGATACGTCATGACCTTCACCTGAATGAATTACTTCAATTATTATTTTCGGATTTGATTTATATTTTGCTTGCTGTATAATAATCATTTTCACGTTCCAATTTTGTAATATTGTTTTGGATTAACGTACTCTGTACTGTAGCGTGAAAAAAAAAAAAGCAGGAAAATCAAAAAATGTGTATCTTTTGTTTTGATTTTGTTTTCAAAACTTTTTCATGTCATTGTGGGCGGCTTTTTTTTCATTTTGTTCCTGTTTTAAGTCCTGATTCCACGGGCAACGCCGTGCGCGTACTGCTAGTCTTAAATACAATGACGTATCCGACTCGTGCAACGAATTACAAAAGCTTTATATTTAAATCTGTAATTAAGTCACAGATGGTTGGACAATGGATATGCTATAATACTGTCTGTTTTCAAATACGGAAATCCTCCGCGCTTTTGCGCGTGCGCCAATCGCTTTGATTTTGCCAAAATAGGGGCGAGAGGAAAGATGGATAGAGAGAGATTCGATTTTTACTAAGCGATATATAGAAACATTACTGAAGTTTCAAATTAAAAACAAAGGAGTACGATTTAAAAAAAGAAAATGAATATCACCATCGGAAAAGAATAGTTAAAAAGAAAACGCGCCTAACAAAGATCTCCAGAAAGTCGCTATTCTTACACTCTGAGTATTACCCCTTTACGGAATGAGATCGTCTACACGTGATAGGCTCGGGATTCTGAAACTAAAAAGATATCAAGCTTTCTTTTACGCCCTTATATATATTGGAATAACCAAAAATGTCTCAAATACGATGTCATCTAACTAGGAGATTTAATAAATTTTTCGGTTAAGGGGTTATTAAAATAAAGAAAGAATGGCCTTGTTTGCATGATAACCAGAAAATACAGTGCTCAGTCATAGTCGTAAAGAGTAAGAATAGATAACTATGAAATTTTTAAAATTTCTGCACTAATATTTATATTTCAATGCCATGTCATGCATTGTATCTACACCATTCGGCTGATTTTTTTTAGTTTGGTTGTATGAATGTCTCGTTTCGAAGCTATGCAAGTGCTATTTTGGGCTAAACCTCCCATTTTTAAACCTTGGTCAGATAGCAAGGACAACACCTAATCCGGCACTTCACTCATTGAACACCATATGGTTGGAAAAAAACTGTGTAACGAAACGCCAAATTCTTTCAATTACTATTTTCATCATTAATATCTTTTAGTTCTGTGTTTTATTCAGAGTACTCATTTCCCTGTTTTTTCTCCATCATCATCTGGGGCCGCGGTGGCCTAGTGGTAATGTTTCGGCTTTTGGCCGGAGTGATCCATTTTCGATACCAGATTCAGCTGAAGATACGCCACGTATGTGGGTCTGTTAAGCCTTGTTCCAACGGCTTGTGGCTTGGCCAAACCTCGCTTCTGGAGGTCGGTGGAATTCGAACAGACACGCCGTTCCTACGGCTCGTGGCTTTGCAAATGTCTCGGCAGCGCTCGAGTCAACGGATGCAGTGACGCCGTCTGGCATCTCCTCTTTCCTTTGATGTGCGAGCTATTTACCGCCATAACGCGGGAACAACAGATGCACTTACAAGCCCACGAGCCACATCGATTCTCCCTTTTCCCACGACAGGGAATAACACTAACCACGGACGAAACTCGTGGAAAGACAAGCCGTTGGAACACAGCTTTACACGTTAAATCATACGTAGGAGGCCAAACGTCGTCCCGTTGGTGTGGTGCGGAAGTTTGGTGAGGGGGTGTCTAGCTTATGTGTCGTCCTCGTCACCTAACCACGGTTCAAAATTACGAGATCCGAGCCCTTATGTTGCTTCAAAACAGGACGTTAATATAACTAAACTATACTTTCCATCATCATTTGTGCTATTATCAGTTATATTCTTATTAAACAGATAGTTAAAATATCTTTAGTTTTCTCTCTAAACTGATTGATGAAAAGAATTTATCTTTAATGTTCAAATTGAAATGAATTTAATTTTTAGCTGTTGTCATCGTTATAAAGAGTGACGAATGAATAATTGACGCTATAACTTTTCTAACAAAATTTGTGACACAAATTCTGATACACAAATAAAAGTTTCCGAAATCAGTTTTTATCAAAATGGTCTAAAATTATTTGCTTCAGAACGAAGTCTATATCGACCATTTCTATTCTAGTAAATCCTCATACCACAAATTCATACCCAATTCTATTCAGTAGATTTTCGAGCACAGAGACAAGATGCATTTTTATTCAGTGTCTGAAAACACCCAAGAGATTTTAGAGCTCTAGGGTAAAAATCCAGACGGTAAGAAATGCTAATAATAAAAAGGCAGGATTTTGGCGGACGATGGAGATTTAAATATTGGAACTGTTATAGAAAACGTGCCAGATATAGATATATCCGTTTGATCTATCAACACTTCTGCAGAAAATATACGTTTTGTATCAATGATGAGTTTTCTATTGCGATATTTTTCAACAGGAAATTATTTCCAGCTTTGAAATCTATTAAATATTCTTTTTAAAAAGAATTCTTTTAAAGGAGAATTGTATTTAATCTAATTTTTTTAACATCTATTGTCAAAAGCTGGCACATAAGTGTCTGACTACTCAACATACATGCAAGCCTTAAAAACACATTACTCGTATCATGCGTACTTTTTCGTAAACAGATATTTTAAAGTTGAACTATCAAATACTCTTTTTCTAACCCATTGACATACGATGTTATTTAACTTCCTAATTAGATGCCACCATCCATTTGGGATATTTTTTATTATTTCAATCTGTTTAAGATAGTAAAGGATACTTGATACATTTAAGCGCGTCCAGGTCATTTTTGCATTTAAAACTAATCGTTACGTTAACTTGAATACGGATTTAAATGGCAAAGATTCTGTAATTGAATGCGCGAGTCGGAGACGTCATTGTATGTTACGGGGTTAAAACAACAAGAATAAAGAAATATTTCATGTTAGTATAGAATTATTCAGGATCACTAGCAAATTAAATCTTCATCTTGTGCACTAAGTTGGCAGCGGTAGCCTAGTGGTAAGCTCTCGGTTTCGGGGCCGAAGGGTACCAGGTTCGAAGCCCGATTCCACCAAAGAACCGCCGGGTCTCGGGCCCGTTGCACTTTAAATCTGACCTTCTGGGTCAAGCATCCTCCGACTATTGTTGTGCGGAAGTTTGGAGGAAGGGGGGGGGGGGGGCGGGCCGGAGCGGGGGGCGTCCTCTACTGGTACTGTCATGACATCAGGCACGGAGACATGGGGTGGTGTTGTGTCGTCCTCTACTAAACTCCCGCTGAAACTACGAGCTCCATCCAAAATTAGCCCTCGCGTTGCTTCCAAACATGACGTTAATCTAACTATACTACTTTCGAATTAAGTACGCAAAGAAAAAGTGTTATCTTCAAAAAAATTCGACCTCGAGATTTTGGTGAATCTCCAACTTTTGAAATCATCTGTGTCTGTCTGGATCAGAACGATATCTCAAATACGTACCGAGATAAATGTATGAAATTTTATATGAAGTTAATACACCGAATTGTAGATATGGGTCAAACATTGGACCAAATTTACCCAATGAGAATGCTGTCCGAGTCCATGAGTATGCGAACGAGATAACACAACGAATTGAGCCTAATGAATAAAAAACAGTGTATTGTCCTTGGAAGATTTAAGTAAAGGCAACTATTACATATTTTAACTATCAAATGTTTTAAAATTATATAATTATAACAGAAGATATTTATATTTTTGGTCTTAGATATGTATTATACATTAGTCAGATTCAGCAGTTTTACTTCCAAGAAATTCATCTATATTTGGAGTTTCCAATAAAATTAATTTGATTTGAAAATTAATTAGACAATGTTATGAATAACACATTTTTAGACCTTCCCGTTGTCAAATTTTGGACAAAATTTATCAGTGGAAAATCTGCTTAAATCCAACGAGATATCAGAAAATGGCAAAGAGCTCGATCAGATGTTCCCAACCTGTAGTACGCGTACCCCTGGGGGTACGCGGAGTTCCAGTTAGGGGTACGCGAAAGTGTTCTTGGTAATGGCGAAGAACACAAAACGTAAGAAAAATTCTAGAATTTCGCTTTTTAAAGTTCGTATGAAAAATTAATGGAAAAACATACAAGTTACAAGTCCGGAAACCTATTTACGAAATAAGGCAAAGTAAGAAGTCGATTAATATATCTAGTAATTGAGTAACTGTTAGCTCTCATGATAAATTAATGCGCAAATAATTCAATTCTGTTTTCATTTGTTTCGACGTTGAAATAATATTTTTTTAAAAAATGGAATAAAATGTAAAGTCAAAAATCAATATTGAAAATCTTATTAAGTTTATTAGGGTTGTTTGATGTTTAAGCTAACCTAATCGTTAACCTTGGCGTTATCAATAAAAACGTTTTGTGCTGAGGGATGGTTAGGGGATACATAACAGTAGGGTGTACTCAAAAATAAAATGTTTAATCAAGGGGTGTGCGAGTGATAAAAAGAGTTGGGAACCACTGAACTAGGTGAATAAAAACTGGTATACGGCTCTTCCATCTCAATTACATGTCACTATAAAATTTTAGATCAAATCCATCAATAAGGGACAATAATTTTTATCACACCTTATAAATGACATTTTTATGTGGAAAATTACGAAAAAGTTGAAGGCAGAACAATCTTGATAGATTTTTCTTTTATGCTGAATCTTTTTTTCTTATGAAATCTTTTTTTTATGCAGGTGCTAATTTCAATTTTGTTAATTCACGTGACTTTACATTTATATGGCAGATGTTATCTCCAAAGTCGTCTAATACTGCATATTAAACATATTTTTATTACTTACTTAAGTCTTTAAAATTTTTTAGCCGAAATAAATTATTAAATTTTATCAAAATTAAGTTATTTTTCTCTTCAGCAGAGATTCAAAATAATTATTTTTTATCCAAAATTGTATGAACATGCTTTAGTTATAACAATTAATATAAAAATCAAAGGAATTTTTTTAAAAACTCTAAACGAATATGAATTATTAAAAGTAAACGGCAGAATCTATCTAATTTATAATACAGGGTGAAAACCAAAAAATATGAAGATAATCTTCTGTTTTAATTATAAAATTTTAAAATATTTAATAGTGGATTTTTAAATATTTAATAGAATACGCTGTAATTGTCTTTCATTAATTGAATGTTAGTTCTTTCAATCAAAATTGTAATTTATTTTAAAGCTGCATTTTATTACACAAATAGTGCTATATGATACCAGTAAAATTAAAATCCTGTTTTTAGAGAAATAATATTTTAAGACACGATTGTTTAATTAACTTGAAACTTGCTGCAAATAAAAATTTCTTCCCTTCAGTGAAAATCACAAATTTTAAATGGGGTTTGTTTCTAAATTTTGTATAAGCATTCCAGAAAATTACTTATTTATAATACGAGAACTCTTTTCCAACTAATATAAATAAATCATATCAAGTATTATGCCTCCGGCAGTTATTCTTTTGGATCAATTTAAAAGCTCATTGTCATGTCTAACTATACCAAGTAATTATCCTTAAAACTTCGAATCTTATATGCTTAGTCAAGTAAAAAAGGATACAATTTCGAAAATGCCAAGAGTCACCCTTAGGACAATTGGGATCTTTCACTGCAAATAAAGCGCAAAAAAAAGTATTTGACAAGTATCATGAAGTTATTAGCTTTCAAACAGACAGATAAAGAAAATTTTATTAAACTCCAATTCTTAAAAGATTATTTACAGCAACAACCTGTTATAGCTCTGCTGACATTTACATGGGGAAAGAGGCCCTAAACAAGTCAAATTGCAAAACTAGTTGAAATTTTTATATTTACCGAGCGCACTTCTCATCAGGATAATTGCAATAGCTGTCACTTTCATGCGGACTTAGTAATCAAGTTTTAAAAGCGGGGTAACATAAAAAGCTGTAATCCGACTTCTAAACAGCTTGGGGGAGTTTGAAGTTGGAAAGCGATAGAATCAATAAGGTGGGGGGGGGGCCCGTGCACTTTAAATGGAGATATAGGTGAAAGTTAGTAGTTCAATACCGGGAGGGCTTTCACTGGGTAAGACCTTTCAATTGAAGCAGAGGAAATAGCATTTTATTTTAGCTTAGGGGAAACGGTATGTCCAAAAATAGGAGGAAAGAAACGTTGGATTTTCGGAAAACCTCAAAAAGAATCGGACTCTACGGTGCTGCGAAGAATATTGATTTTTTAGGAAAAGAATGAGAAAAATTTTTTGTTTTGTTTACTCTGCTACTTTTTGCTTTTATTTGTAGACATTGACGTTTTCTAATCGGGTTTTGAAGGAGTTTCATAAATGGGATTGATTTTCGTGGTGTGTTATGAAAGGCAGGCATTTGAATGGAAAAACTCCATTCGAGTTTCTGGTGGTACCGCAGTTGTTTTGTGGTAAGTTCCAGGATCTTAGAATCGCAAGTGCGTGATTCAATCGCACCGCAAAACCGTCGAGGAAGTGAGCCTAATGCATGTTAACTTATTTTGGGGTATAACTTATTTCTTTAGATATAAATTATTTCTTTTATAATGTTCTTGGTTTGCTGTTAGATTAACATCCCGTTTTATAACTACATCAGAACATCTTATTTGGGTCTCGGGATTTTGAATCGTGGTCAAATGATGAGGCCGTCACAGGAATCGGCAATCTTTTTCTAGATTTTCACAACATATAAACAGGAAGACATTTAACTCCGATGTTATTGATGCGCACCTAGCTTGCCCACGACAAATCTTCGATAGAATCGGTTCCTGAACCTCCAACCTTTGGGTCTCGAAGCCGATCCGGACGCATCGGGCCCTGATGAATGTTGAATATGACGTTGTATGTCAAATGTTTTCATAGTGTGGAGGTTTAGAAAATGGGTTGCTGGCCCAACAATAGTCTTTGTTATCTTATCACTAATCCAAATTACGAGGTCATTTCCAAATCAATTGTGTTTCATCAAAAAGCGACATCAATGAAACTAAACTAAGACTGTATGGGCGTTTAACACGTTCGCTGCCATGACTCCCGCTTGTAATTCGGAACTTCTATCTAATTAGATGAACCTTCCTTTACTATTTCTTAAACCTTTGAGAACGGCCGCAAGGAAAACGTGTGGCCGACGTTTCCCAACGCGCATGGCTGCTCAGGGATGGCGCACTTTTGTTTTTGGTTTGGGTTTTGTTTTGGGTTTGGCGCGCTTTTTTGTTAACCTTCAATTATTAATATCTTCTAATTGCACTAAAGCTGGTGTCACGCCGATGCGACGTGGCAGTCTGTAGCTAAAATCCACATGAGCCGGCACGTATTTGTGACATTAGGGAGCAAATGTGCCAAACAGCTGGCACTCCCACGTGACATTCGTCCTCAAAGCGTTAACTGTAGTAGAGAAGGGGTCATCTAATTAGATAGGTGTGAATCGGGCTTAATTCAACAGCGGAGCCAAGGTGTAAGTATGATTGTATGTAGTATTTGAGGGTAAACCTCGAAATATATTTTTACATAAGCATTTAACCCTCCAGCGGGCGCGCGTTTTCAAGAGATACTTGCATCGTATTACATATTTCTGTCGTTATTTTATAAATTTAAGTGCAATTTTTATTTATAAAATGTTTGTTTACGATTAAGCTAATAAATATTGATAACTTAAATAAAAGCTGAATTTATTTTTCCTAAACACGATATATTTATGTAATACGATGCACGATATGTCGTAAAATTTGTGCAGGCGCGCCAGCTGGAAGGTTAAATTCGAGCATAATCAAGTATTTTCCGATTAAATATCTGTTGTAGTAAAAGTAGCATGTCTTTAAGTGGGTTTTATTCTAATTAATGTCCCATTTTAAAGCTATATTATGACTTTTTTGAGACGGATATTTTCATTTTGGAACCGTGGTCAGGTGACGAGAACGACAGATGAGCCGGCATGTTCAAAATTCCTCAACACACTACTTGGAGGATGTTTGCTCCCTCCCTCCCTCTCGACGGATTTACAGTACACCTGGCCGGCGTACACAGGCGAATCTTTTGTGGATTCAGGTCTGAAACGCGCTACTCTCTCAAGACAAATTGGCTAGCAGTCGTCCTAATCTCGATTCCTCAGAAGACTCGCTGTTACTGATATCAGGCTCCTGATTGTAAGTCCAAGTCTTCACGTTTGTGCTCTGTCGAAATTTCGGAAATACGATGTGGATTCAGGTGTCGTCTTCGTTTTCCGATTAGCATTTTAAATTACTAGATCCTCCAGCACTAGTCTTGTGTCGCTCTTTAGCCGACTGTTGCTTAAATAGTTTAAACTATCAATTACAGAAGAATAAAGTTACGGCGCTTGCACGGAAATGAGTTTTTTCAGTTTTAATAAATGTCCGCGAATTATAAATCTACTGTACAACATTGACATTTCAAGAGAGTTGGAAATGGGATGAACAAAGTTAAGAAAAAATTAACAAAACCGAAATTACTTGTATTGGCGTTTTCTTGACAACTGACATTATCTCTACAGTTCTCTGAAACGAAATAGTACATTAATTCTAACCACTTTGCATATGTATTGTCAAAAAATCTAAATGAAATATATCCCTTTAATCCCGGATTTTATTCATACCCATATATTGCAGAGTTACTCTTCCACAATTTATCACTGACTTCGTAGAATATTTTGAATTTTCAGATCACGCAGAAGATTTTCAATATAAGTATGAATTAAAACGTTGCAAGAGTATATCAAGTATCGTCATTGCAATTTCACCTTTAGCAGTACGTAGAACATCAGACGTATATCGCATTAGAAAAAAGATGAATAGCAAATACAACTAATAATACAAGTTATTTAATATCAGAATCAACAAATAAATATTTCATTGTGTTTGATTTTTCATGAATGTCACATTTCAATACGTCTTAAATTCCACCACAGCTTCAAATTCTGTTTCTAATCAACATAATTCATACATCAAACATCATTCAAACATCAACATAATGCTCCTGTATTTATATATTCCCCATATATTGTAGTCTCATTCTTCTTAAATTATTACTAGCTTTATAAAATATTTTGAATTTCCAGACTACGTAGATAATTTTTCAGTATGAATTTGAAATAAAAAGGCTGCAAGAATATATCTTTGTATTTGCATAATCAGATACTATAGATTTCATTTTTAACTTAAGCAATTCCGAGAACATGAGACGTATATCATACATTCAAAAAGACGAATAACCAATACAGCTTACAATACAAACTATTTAATATCAGAATCAACATAAAATATATAATTGTGTTTGATTCTCATGAATACCACATTTCATTAAGTTTTAAATTCCACCACAGCTTCAAATCCCGTTTCTAATCAACATATTCCCAGTCGGTTGTGCAAAGGGAAAATCTGAATTAATAGAGGCTAACAATCTAACTACTGAATGCATATTTGAATATTACATTTCCATCAGGATGTATATTCAATCAATTTGTCGTAATGTGGAGAATCTCTTATGGGTTTTATTCAATAACAGTTATTGTGAATACTGTGACGCAAACTTGTTCCGTGAGAGTTGCTGACAGGCATAATTTGATTTACAAGGTTAAAACTATTTGAAAACCTAGTCAGATGTTTTATAAATAATTAATTTATCTTGTGTTGTATACATATTTGTTCCTTTTTATTTATTCTGTCTCGAATGGATTTTAATGGGTAGAGAACAATGTCATTTTAGCTGTTCTGACGTCTGTTCTTTAGCTAATATTAATGTGTTGGTAGGATTTATTTATCTTGAAATAGCGGTTTAGGTTTATATCTAGTTTCCTTTCTGGTGTTGAAAGCTGATTGCTTTTAAGCACTGAAGTCTGTTAACTTTTGAACTCTTGGTGATCATTTGTTATTGTCTAGATTTTAACCAGAAAAAAAGAATCGATATTTTCCAAAACTTTTGTTAAAAAATTAAAGAAGATTCGAATCTCAAGTAATGCCTCATAAAGATGAAACGTGCCAGTTGATTTTAAGCACTGAAGTCACGAAAGGAATGACGGCATAAAAACGTTATCAAGTTAACTATATTTCAAAGAATTAAATGTTTTTTTATTCTTTGAATTACAGTTGGAAATATGAAAAAATATTTAGATTGTTCAGCATAAGTCGTACGAAAGCTATTGAAATATTCGCAATGTTGTTTTTTTTTGTTGCACGCGGTTATACAGGGTGTACTCAAATGAAGTGACGCATGTCAAAAATTAATAAAAAAAACTAAAAATTTCGGAACTACGAAATTTTTTAAAAAATGACAGCGCATCTCCAAATTTTTTTCCAGATAGGTAACATGCCATTTCGGTGGTCTAGTGGATCGTAAATTACTGGAAATCACAAATTTCCCAATGAGCCATTATCTGAGAAAATATTAAAATAGGAAGAAAAATAAAAGCATGTATTTGTAGGGAATTTTACTCTCTTTAATTTGTTAATTCATATATAGTGTGAAAACTGAAGAGTTTTAGTGATATTCAAGAAAAAGTAAAAAAAAAAGAAACCAGAAAACACGAATCGGCTTCTGCTGATCGGTAGCCATTGCGTACGGAATTTTCTGGTTGTAACAAATTTAGAACGGCGCGTAACGCCGCGTTACCTACAAGAAAAAAACTTTTTGAGATGCGCTCTTATTTTTTAAAAAAACCGTAGTTCCAGCATTTTTAGTTTTTTATATTAATTTTTGAAATTTGTCGTTTCATTTGTGTAAGGAAAAACCTTGTTATAAAATTGTGTTTAAAACTAATATTTTAAAATTTATTAAAATTAAAGAACAAACTGCACAGAAATAAAATTGGCATCACTAAAAACAAATTTAAAATTTTAAAATGGGTTAAAAATGGTTTTTGTGCGATAATATGCTCTCAAGTTGCTGAGGGAAATAGTTAATAGCCTCAAGTTATTGACTGAAATTTCAATTAATATTTAATCAATTAAAATCTAATTAATATGTGAAAACTCTTTCTTATGGAGCACCTCCAATCCAAGAAGTAACTGCATGACAAATGTGATATTGCTAGGTTCAACGGTAATCCCTTTAAAGGCTTTTGCGGGATTTTCTGCATCTGGCATCGCGTAATTTACAGATAATATCCAGTCGATAAACATTATTTAAAATAGTTTATTTCACATTTTATTTAAATCTAATAGAAATAATTCATTGAAAAAAATGTACTGATAAGAAACCACAGGAAAAAAAAACATTTTTTATTTTGAAAATGACAGAAAAATATGACAATCACGTTGCAGAAAAAAGACACTTCTGATGCCGTCAAACTGTCATTTAAGGTACCTCTGACAAAATGATAAATTGCGTTAGCTCTCGGTATTCTTTTATCGTGAAATGTGAAATAATAAAAATATTTAACTTCAAAAATAATTTTTAACAAAAGAATATTATTTATAGATTCGTCAAAATTTTGAAAATGAAACAAAAACAAACGCAACACGTAAGCCTATACGTGGAAGATGTCGTGCTTAAATATTAAAAAAGGTAAAAGAATAGAGCATTTATTTCCAAAAGCTAACTGAGAAATTAAAGTTTTTATTAATTTTTCATACACAATCTAGGTTGTAGTCGTGATAAAACTTTGATATTTCGAATTATATTTTATTATAAAATATTTTTCTCGTATGTTTTAATTTTAAAGATATTACAAAGGCTGCCCTCATTTCAACCATATGACTTTTAGTTTGACAATATCGATTATTTGCTGAAACGCAAAAGAATTGTTGAAACCTTGGGTTAAAAGTTTTAACTATTCATGTTCATAGGAAAAATTAATCTGAAATCTACCCTATTACTTTATAGGAAAGTTGTCAAACATTGTATAAAATCAACTGGAAAAAAATTAATGATTGCAGCCTCCCCACCTTCCTTTCCTCCATAGATTCTGATTTAGGCTGTACCCTAGAGACCTACATATTTTGTGTTTTTGCCGAAGAAATCGTAGACACATTTGTGTCTTGCCAACAGCATGTGCTGCTAGTTTTTCACGAATTAATGGATATTCCTCATCTGTTCTGTCTAATTCACGACTTAAAGTTCTGAAGATATCAATTTCTTTTGTTTTGACGATTTTTTGCGGACATATCAGCGACGGAGATTGAAACCATTTCGTAACACGCATGCGCATTACCCATCTCGATGCTTTCTTTCTTCAAATAATTCCCTTTTCACCAGCAAATAATAATATATTCATAAAATTAATTATTTAAATAGCAGTATCAATAAGCCGATATAAAATAATAAATAAAACAAATTTCGAAACAATTACTGGCTTGATAAAACTGTTACATTATCTCCAATGGCATTCTTTCGAAATACGCTTTTTTTCTATGTGCTGTTGATGAAATCGCCAATGATTTTTTATTTCCTATTTCAAAACAAAATCAACTACGTAAATTTAATGAAACAAGTTCTTTCTTCATATATGCGCGAGCACAAACACATGCACACAAATGAAAGTTTTTATTTCCATTTTAACCGAAAAAAGAAAAATCTGGAATCGATCTTTTCTTTTTCCCGCCGAAAAGTTGACGCATCTAACTGGTAATTTTCGGCGAATGGTCGCCTCGCTGCCAACCGACGGCAGATAAAAAAGAAGAAAAATTATCTTTTTCCATCTGGAGCACCGAATTTTATGCTATCATAAAAATGCGAGAAATGGGCGACAGTATTTACTAACAGGGAACTCGTCATTTCAACACCTAAGAATAACAGTAGCTGTCATCGGAAGCATATACCATGTCAGATAGCATGGATGGCCTTTCTTCGGAATATATATCCTTCTTTCAACTTTGCCAGTTGCCCGACCTCTTTGCGAAGAGTTTTATTGTGAAAGGCTGCGTAAATCTTAAGGAATTTTTTTCTGTGTCATTTTCAGAGGAAAAAAGTTGTTTTCCTTTCCTTTTGGATACTTTTTCGCCTCTTTATATCGAAATCCTTATAATCCTGATGTTGCAAAATGTGGAGCAGAAATGAAAAAAAAGGAATAGTGCGTAAGAATAATTATGGATCTGATTGTTTTAGAAAATTTCTAGTTTCGTATTGAATGAGTTTATATAAATAATATGCTATCTGAATAAAAAACAAAGAAAAACCATAAAAAACTTACATTTTTTTAAAATGAAAAAATCTGTAGGTCAAAACAAAATCACAAAAGCGAGATACGTTGATGGAAATACCCTAATCAAATTGGAATTTTAATCACTTTTATGATATATTTGCAATTTTTAATAAATGCTTGAGAATTTTCTCCTTTATTATATTTATTGTGGCTTAATATTTTATCGTTTTGTTTTCAGAGGCTCGCACTTTTATGACCCTGCACTTTTTTAACCCTGTGTCTGCGTATCCCGCGATTTCCGTGGGTTGGAAGCAAGTCTATTTTCTGCTGCATCTTACGATTTTCACAGGCTAATGTGCTTACTTAGTACTTTTATAGCGTTAGATCATATTATACTAATAAAATTTTGCATATAAATAACAACTCGATCGGTTCAACGGTATTTGAACCCGTTTCGAAAAGCTGCATCTAAATATTGATTTTTAAAATCCGCATACAGAAGGTTTACTTCCAGATTTTTGATTAAAAAAAGGGTTTTTTATAGCATACTAATAAGTGCTTACTTTGAAAAAGAATATGGAGGTCTTTCTAGGAGGGTGCCATTTTTTTCTCTTTTTAATAATAATAATTAATAATTTTAGCCTGTCTTTTGATGGCAATTTTCATCTCTTTTTTGATTACGGATTGTAAAGAACTCTGGAATGAATAGGGGATAATAGCCTTTGTTGCTGAAAATTCCAAAAACCCCCCAATCAAATCAAGCGCTTACTTTTAAAAACTTTTTTCATTTTTATTATCTTTTATACATTTCGAAATTCATCATTATAAATATTAACCCTTTATTTATTTATTTTACCTACTAGCAACTTTTTAATTTTGTTTTTTAATCATTAGATAATTTTTGTATGTAGAATAACCCTGGGAATGAGGAAAACACTTTTTTAATTAATTAAAATTACTTAATTAATTTAATTAATAATTGAAAAATTTTACTTTCTGCCTTCAGCTGCCATTTACTGCTTGTTATTGAAACTCCATTCTCCGTGTTCTTGTGAATAGTGTCAGGAAAAACGGCCATATTGCAAAGGTATGAACGTGATTAAAGCAGTACTTTAAAGCACCGTCAGTAGATAAAGGGTTAAGGAATCTCGCAATCAAAATTTAGTTAAAATCAATAGACTAACTGATAATTACGTTCTGAAAATATTAAAATATTTTGCTATCATTGAGAGTTCACAACTGTACAAAATTTCAGAATTCTGATAAATACGGTGGTGAAAGAAAATCGATTACAAAATCCCTTTAAAAATATGAAAGGAATTAAATAAACAGTTGCAGAAACGACAGAGTTTAATTTGTTTTATCTGGATTAGTCTAAAGAAACGAAATTTTAAATTTATTACTTCCTTTAAATTTCTCAGTACGGGTGGTGCACTTTCTGTTTGTAGGCAGGCGCAGGAAAAACTACCACTAACTACAAGTCTTTCACCATGTGTTTTTTAAAAAAACATCCTGTGTGTGATCTTATTCTGCTCTTTAGTTGGAATTTGAGAAGTTGAGAGACTTATGACCAGAAACAGTATATGGTGTCAACTATTGTTTCATCAAATTTTTACCGCCGTGTTATTGATTCGCAGTAATGACCAAAGGTATGGCTGCAAAAGTTTTTCATAACTGTAACAGATGCTGTACCAGCGGATGTTTTCCTCTCAGCAGAGGCTAATGAAGAGGTTATATCAATAAATTAGATCGAATTTTTCAACTTTTAAAATATCACTGCTTTTAATCCAACGATACGGAAGTTTATGAACACATCTACCTTGTAAGCGTACAATCCTATTAATATTCGGTCTTCTCGAGTCTCTATAACTTACTTCCTTCAATTTTATTTTTTTTTCTTCCCTTATGATTTTGTTCCAAGCTAAGGTTTGAAATTACGTTTTATTTATAAGAATAAAGTTCTTTCAAACGAATGACATTTAAAGATAGAAGCTGCCCAAATCGGCTTTTCTACATAGAATAGGAAGGAGGAAATAAGAAAAAAGTGCGATAAGATGAAGTTATCCTTCTTGCCATAACTCGATAAAGGTGAAAGCCACAATGCGAAATTTTACATTTCGCCAAGTCACGCCAAATCATACAAATGTAGACATATAGCTTAAAATATTGCAACCTTTTCAATGTTTGCAACTGCCACCCACACGAAAGCACTGTTCTTCTAAGTCGCCTTCTAAACAGGATGTTTGAGATTCCCCCCAGCCGGTATCTAATGGTTAAACCTTTTTAACAAAGAATTCGCTTAATATTATTAGTTCAATAGCATAAAATAAAATAATTTTGGTGACGAACCTTATCATATAACCATCAGAAAAACTTATTAACGTCAAAGTAATGGAAAATATGAAGAACTTAAATTTCAATAAAGATCAGAGTTTTCGAGTCATTTACCAGAAAGCAATTTCGCGATATCAAACAAAAATCCAAACTTCTTTCTTATGAAAATCATTTTCTGAACTTTTTGCAAATGTCACAGCTTGTAATCCAACGGTACGGAAGTTTATGAACACATCTACCTTCTAAGCGTACAATCCCATCAATATTCGGTCTTCTCAAGTCTCCATAACTTACTTCCAACACTTTTATTTATTTATTTTTTCCCTTCCCTTATGCTTTCGTTCCATGCTAAGGTTTAAAATGACGTTTTATTTGGTGAGAAAAAAAAGTTCTTCCAGGCAGATGATATTTGAAGAAAGAAGCTGCCAAAAATCGGCTTTTCTACAGAAAGTAGGAAGGAAAAAGTAAGAAATAAAGGGGGAAAGAAAGGAAAAAAAGAAAAAAAGGGATAAGAAGAAGTAGAATCGATCCAATGTTTCTCAATCTATTGATTTTGAGTTCTTCTTGTGTGTTTAGATTTTTCAAGATTTTACTTTATTGATTTTAATATTTTTTCCTCTTAGGAGTTTGAAGAGCTCTTAAAACGTTTATTTTTTTATTCACCGATCTTTTTTATAATTAATATTATTTTTTAATTCCCACTTTTGTTCTACGCATTAGAAGGTGTTTACGAGTTAATTAAAGGCGGCGAGGGATTTCAAAAGATGTCTTTTTTGAAAGAGAACAGTTAAGATAATTATATGTAATATAACAACACTATATTGTTGAATTTTTTCACCGTAAAATTTCTTTTGTGTGTCATTTAATGATGTTACAGCTATTTGTATACTGTTTTTTATTAAATAATGATGTTCAATTCTTTTCATAGATTGTGTTGAAACAGTTTTTTTTATATGATAATGATTTTAGGATGGTATACTATTTGTAAATTGCGTTTTGTGAAATGCGAACCACACGCTCTACGGTGCAGACGTTTGCACCTAGAGCTGCCAAATTTAGCAAGTAGTTACTTCTTGAGTAGTAGGTGCTCACTAAGGTGATCGAAATTTTAATCTTTTTCCTGAATAACTTTGAAGCATACTATTGCACAAAAAACCTTTTTACGTCAATTTAAAATTCAAAAAAATGTCTTTTCAGTTATAATATTTCATTTCCGAGAAATTTTTTCTTTTTAATATTAATAATTTTTTCAAAATTAATTTTAAGCAAAACTGTTAACAGTGTTTTTTATTGTTGTAATACAATTTAAGCCTATTTTGTTTCATCAAATCTGTCACTCGTGTGCTTTTTCCAACGTTAACACTATAATAAAAATAATCGCTTTTCTTGGACATTAATTTCAAAGCAGAATTTTCACTTTCGCTTTCATTAACATGAAAATGTTTATATCCTGCAAACAATAAAGTCTAAAGCATTGTGATGCAGCGCTGTTTTGGACTAGAAGCGAATCTCCTTTAACTTTTTGGTATTTGAAGTCAGGAAAACTTTACTGAACCGGTGGCCTGGCGTTGAATGTCTATGAATGGGGGTAAGGGTAGGGAAGAGGAGTCGAGAAGATTGCCTTTGAAAATTACCAATTTAAATTTAGATTGTAAACTGGCACGCTGAATGCGTACTTTGGAGACATGTTATGAATTTATGAAACATCCGAGACACGTCTGTGCAATACAAGCATGTGAAACTACAAGAGCCAAACGATCACGGTTTACGGGACAAAAATAAAGTTCACGTACACAATAAAGTTCATATTTTCTGTTTAAAACACAGCACATTTATATTTTTTCTTTCAAAGAGAAATATTGGCACTGATTGCTTTGAAAACTAAACCATAGTGAATATCAGAAATCTTGGATCTTACAGCTGACAAATTTTCTGTCATAAATGTAAGTATCTGCCCTCAATGATAAATGCGTCTGGATATTGAAATAATTCCGCTTGATAATTTCACGTGCTTTCGATTTTCGACTGCTGAATATTTATAAAATTCAAGCTGCATTGAATTTAGTTTCCAGTCGGAATTACAATGGATTGTAATGATCTCTATTTAGGGAATGTCGTGGCATTGCATTATTATTTAGCTTTAATAAAAATATATTAAAAAATTAGTTAGACTAACTATCGTTTCTGCGGTATACAAAGGGCATTTTAGGACATACCTCGATACTTTGTGCTCTGGTCAGACAAAGACACCAGACGCGATATTCCACTCAAAAAATTTTCACCTTGCATCAGTCGGAGAATGTTGACCCCGACATTAATTTTAAGATGCAACAAGCCCAAATACAATGTAGATATTAAGTGCAATCGAGTCCAGATCTTGTGGTTATTTAATCCCGAATCCGGAGCAATGCTACCATGTCACAATAGCATTTGATGAACTTTGGCATTCGGAAGGATAATTAAATAATTTGATTCGTTATTTCGCATCAACAACAGGACGTTTGAAACACAACAGTAGATTTTAACATGCAAAAAGAACGTGGCGCATCTTCGGTGGAATCGAATCTCGAAGCGACTCTACTGTACTTTCGTATTAACCGCATGCCATTGGCGAATTGCCGATATTCGTCAATAAACCTCCAGACATTCGCCAGTGGCATGATAAAATTGGATAGACAAGCTATAAAAACAGATCTAAGAGAGAGGAAGTATTAAATTTGGTACGCGGTCTTTACACTAAACCCCAATAGCACAAAGATATTGTATAATATTGCACGACATTGAGCAATATTCGCAATATTGTACACTATCATATAATATATCAGAGATCTTCAACCGTTTTATGCCTACCGCCCACTTTTGTATCTCAGTTAGTAAAATTTTCGAACCGCCCATCGGTTCCACAGTAATGGCGATTTATAAAGTAGGGAAGTAACTTTACTTTATAAAATTTATAAAGCAGAATTACAGCAAGTTAAAGCATATAATAATAATTACTTACCAAGTACTTTATGTTGGATTTTCGCTAAGTTTGGCGGAATAAATCTTTATAAAACAACTTACTATAGTTAAGTTGTAAGTGGTTACCACCCACCATGAAAGATAGGACCAGGTAGGGACCAGGTTGACGACTACTGTAATGTATAATATCGAACACTATTTTACAATATCGTACAACATGTAGTGCTACTTGGGAAATCGATTTCTATTAAAGTTTGTACGAAATACGTTTACAGGAAAGTATACTTCTGTATCTCTCTGTCCGTCCGTGTGCATGTGAACATGATACCTCAACAATGCAATGAACTAAACAGGTGAAATTTTGTTACTAAAATTCAGTACACCAGAGTTAAAGTAACAAGTTGAACATTTTACAAGAGGAGTAAATGTAAATGCCAAATACCAGTATATAAATTCCAAAAAGAATTCAAACAATTGTAATGTGATATACGTGAAAAATGCCTGGCAATCCTCTTAGTGGTTCAAAAGAGCATATAAAGAGGTCGCTAGTGTGCATAATATCATTTCTACGGCTAGTGTAACAGTCTGTTTTCTGCATGTTCGCTTTTGGTACTTGCAGATTTTACCACTTTTAGTACTCAATTGTAAATATGCAGAAAAATTTGAATCAAATCCGTTAGCTATTAGACTGTATGTTTTTTTTAAAGAGTGAGCTGAATAGCTCAAAAACACAACAAGCAAGATAAATAAAATTTGGTATATGGTCTTTATACCAAAACTGCATATCTGCGCCAAATTTTGAACCAAAACGGTGAAAGGGAAGAGATTCAAAATACTTATTCGAATCTCTTTATGCTATTACAAAAACACGATGTGCGGCATGCTATGCATGTATACGAGTAAGCTAAAAATAGAATGATACTCCTGGTGAGAGAATAAGGTTATGAAAAAAATTTACGAAATGTCTATTAAAACTTTTTAAGAACATTTATATTAACCAGAACTTGCTGTAAAAAATCTTCATTTGCTATATTTCATCCTTCTAATGAAAACAATTTTTGCTATATTTTAAAAGTTTAGTTAAGAAACATCGATTATTTCATTTATTTCTTATTCGAATTGCTTTTCCTTAAATACAGCATTATTGTATTTGTTTCCTTAATTTATCAATTAAAATTCCTCATTGAAGAGGTTGGTTCTTTTCGACGAAACTACATTTTAATTCGTGGAATCTTTTTATCATTCGGGCCGAATGAGATTTAGTCTTAATTAAAAGGGACTCCGTTTCATTTTGAACGAGCTTTTTTTTAATTTTAAATTTAAAAGTCGGTCCCATGCCAATTTTTTTCTGTTGTTGGTCCTTAAAGGCAGTCAAAGAAGATTTCTAACAGAATCTTTTTTGAAAATTCCCCTTTTTTAGCGGGATGACTTCGTTCGTTTTCCATTTTATACGGTGACGGACATCTAAATACTTATTTGCCGAGTGCTGTTTTATTTAATGCGACAACCACTCTGATGAACAGTAATTATTCAACTCGTTGCTCTAAGCATAGAGACTAGTCTTGATCTTTCTTTTTTTTCAGTCCTCTCTTTAAACATTTAATCAAGTTGAAGGATTTTGAACTTCACTGAAAACGCGCGAGTCGAAAACTTTTTATTGACGGTGACGAACTTTGGAAGTCTTTAGTAAAAAATTAATTGATTTCTCGTTCTGAATGTGCGTCTTAATTTTTAGATGTTTCTTCGTAAGTAAAAGATATATCCAATACATAGTTCATAATTTTTATTTACTAACAAATGTAAAGTTTTATTCTCTATGCATAAGAGTTCTTATGATATTTATAAACAATTCTGAAAAATACACTTTCAGTAGAGTAAAAAACAACCGGGGTTTTTTCTTTAATTATTTTCTACCTTTTAATCTTGATATGAATTTTTTTCAAATTCACTATCAGGTGGCGCCACACGTACGGAATTAAAATTAAATGAATTAATGATTAAGTGATAATTCTGAAAAAAATTAATATAGTGCATTGTTTGCGAGTACACGCAAGTGTACAAATTTCAAACTCTAGCACAACAGGAATTGACTGATGTTTTTTACAAAATTCCATCCTCAAAAACATAAAGCAAGTTAAGTTAAATTAAAGTTTTTAAAAATCACTGTTTTTTGCGTGGAAAATATATTTAATTATCTCGGAAAATAAAAGATAAGTATTGCTCGATGAAACACTCAAAATATTCGAAAGGGAAACGCTGAAGTCACTCAAAGGTATCGATATCTTTCGTTTTATCTTGAGATATGCCAATTGCTTTGAAACGTATTAAGATCATATTCTGCATTCTTTAACAACACGCAATAGTAGTTAATAATCTGACTGAATACTTTTCATTATATTGTTAACTTGTCACTGTCTATTAAGATGTCACAAAACACTGAAGCCTCGCAAAGTATCGATGTGTCTCCCTTTCTATTCAAATATACCATTTACTTTGAAATATATCGGGATTATATTTAGGTCTCTTCAACTACGCGCAATGATACACTGCATAGATTTCCCCATACTGCCAAGTTGAATGGCTACTGACTATAGTGTCCCAAAGCACGGAAGCCATGGCAAGCAATCGATATTTTTCGCATTTCACTCAAATATATCAATTATTTTGAAACATATTAGCATCATATTCAGAACTATTTAACTACGCGCAATAATACACTACATAGCTTTCCCCAGAGCTGTCACTGCCTATAGTGTCACAAAGTAAAGAAACCTTGCATGTTATCGATATCTCTCCATTTATATTCAAATGTACCAATTACTTTTAAATGTATTAAGATCATATTCAGGGTTATCAACTACGGGCAATGATGCATTGCTTGGCTTTCCCCAGAGCTGTCACTGCCTATAGTGTCACATAGCACGGAATCCTTGCAAGGTATCGAAATGCCTCCCTTTCTATTCATATATATCAATTACTTTGAAATACACTATATGCCCAAAAGTATCCGGACATTTGCAGATTTTCACAATTTTTAGAATTTCTCAGGAATAGTTTAACTGACTGCCTTTAAACTTCGGGCATGTAAAGAATAGACAATAACTCGCATTTTTCATTGAAGATTCGGCCCTGAGGGCAATTAGGGGACCGTCTAAAAACTGATGAAGACAAAAGCGTTTTTGGTCCACCCCGCTTCACAGAATACTGATAAGATGAAACTTTCAGAAATGGTAATGTATAATATGCATAATATCTGCAGGAATTTTCGTAAACTCAGCACAAATATTTAGGAAGATATAAAGGTTTTCTTAAAAATTTTAAAATTTTCCCACCTGTTTTTTTGCTTATAACGTGCAGAGTTTTCTGTTATATTATACGAAACTTACAGGAAAGATGACAATATGTTAGAGAAACATTTTGTAAAAAATTTGGAAAAGAAATTTTGAATATTACAGGAATTATGAGCAGTTTTAGTAAATAATGTTTTACTGCGCATGCGCGAAACGTAGTGTAATTTTTCTTTCACAACTTTAAAGCCAGATATATAGGAAAATTTATATAAAAAATTCAGTTCAATATCATTAGTATTCAGAAAGATATCGGCATTACAACGAGCAGAATTTTGGCTCCTGTCGAAGAGAAGCTAAAAGATGAGGGGTTGTACACAAATTGATAATTTTTAAACTCGTATCTTTAAATAGTTATATTGAATTCTATAGTGGTTAGAATTTGCTGAATACCCATGAAGACTTATCAATTACGTGCATAACTTAAATTCCAGCTAATTAGGCACTATAAATAACAAAAATTTTATTACTTTAATTATATTATTTGCATGATTATTAACAAGTTACACATTACAATTTTACGACCAAACGATATTTTTAAATATATTTCTTTTATGGTGAAACGATTTTTTATCTAATTAATTTCTTTTCTTAAAATATTTTAATAATACTACATATATATTTTTTATTCGTTACGAATATTAGATGTGTTCTTGGGTATTCAGCATATTCTAACCATTATACAATTCAATATAACTATTTAAAAGATATAAGTTTAAAAAATATCAATTTGTGTGCAACCCCTCATCTTTTAGCTTCTGTTCGACAGGAGCTAAAATTCTGCTCGTTGTAATGCCGATATATTTCTGAATACTAATGATATTGAACTGATTTTTTTATATAAGCTGCCCTATATATCTGGCTTTAACGTTGTGAAAGAAAAATTACACTATGTTTCACGCATGCACAGTAAAACATTTTTTACTAAACATGCTCATAATTCCTGTAATATTCAAACATTCTCTTCCAAAATTTTACAAAATGCTTCTCTAACATATTGTCATCTGTTCTGTAAGTTTCGTATAATATAACAGAAATCTCTGCGTGTTATAAGCAAAACACAGGTGGGAAAATTTGAGAATTTTTAAGAAAACCTTTATATCTTCCCAAATATTTGTGCTGAGTTCACGAACACTCCTGCAAATATTATGCACACTATACATTACCGTTTTTGAAAGTTTCATCTTGTTATTAGTATTCTGTGAAGCGGGGTGGGCCGAAATGTTTTTTGGCTTCATCAGTTTGTAGACGGTCCCCTAATTGCTCTCAGGACCGAATCTTCAATGTAAAATGTGAGTTATTGCCTAATATTTACATGTCCGAAGTTTAAAGGCAGTCAGTTAAGCCATTCCGGAGAAATTCTAAAAAATGTGAAAATCTGAAAGTGTCCGGATACTTTTGGGTATATAGTGTATATTGGGATTATATTTAGAACTATTTAACTGCGCGCAATGATACACTGCAAAATTTCCACCCTATTGCCAACTACAGTTGTCACTGCCTATAGTGTCACATAGCACGGAATCCTTCTTGCAAGGTATCGATGTCTCTCCCTCTCTATTCATATATATCAATTACTTTGAAATATATTGGGATTATATTTAGAACTATTTAACTACACGCAATGATACACAGCAAAATTTTCACCCTATTGCCAACTTGAGTTGTCACTGCCTTATAGTGTCACAAAGCACGGAAGCCATGCCGAGGTATCGATATGTATCGCATTCCTTTCCGCGTCGTGAGCCAGACCTTTAAAATGTCATTTTATTTCACAGGCGATCCAATACAAACAATAAATAATCGCCTGAAAATAATCTTCCACGGGTAACTTAAGCTGAAATCGATTTTTTTTTATAAAAATGTCGGAATTGGCGCCACGCTATCTTCTATATCTCCACGGATATCGATTTTAAATTTATCATTTCCAGATCCTCAAAGGAGCTGTCACTGATAGAACTCATAAATGTCAACAGATATTTTTAGTTACAAACTTCCTTAATGTGCGTTCGCTACCAGCTATTTCGGATTGCATTGTAACAAGTGTTAATATCTCATTATTGATCGTATTATGTGCAAACACGATGTTATTTCTCCTATAGATCCGATATTGCTTTTAAAAAAAGAAAAGTGGGAAGACAGGGATTGTTGTTGCAGAGTATTTGATTCAAAACAGTGAAACTTAACTTGTTCGGCAATAATTCACCGATTCCAGAAACGATATTATTCTAAATAACTGAGTACCAGTTTCAAAAGAATTTACCTGTGTTTTTGAAGCTACATGCGGAAATTGAAGCAAGTTAGCGAAGCTTTTGGTCGTTATTTGTCGACGTCAGATATAGTTAAATAAATAAGAAACAAAAATTATTTTATATGGAAAATTTTTTTTTCTGCAAAAAATCTGCTAATAGTATTAGCGGTTGTTATCCAGATATTAGTCACATGAGATATAAGCAATATTTTGCACACATATGCAAACAAGTTATTTAAAATTTGTCTTAAACCTATTGAATTAGTCTTGTAGGAGAAGTTAGGGAAAGTATATCCCGTGATAATTGTATTTAGGCAATCGGAAAAATTACCCCCATAATATCCCAGACATTAATACGGAAACTTTGAATCACGCAAAATGCACCCTCATATGTTTAACCCTGACAGAGAAATCCGTGAATACCAGACCACCCGTGGGGGTAGTCTATCCGGTTGAATGGTTGAGACTGGAAACACAAAGAGGGACGTCCCATCATCGACGATGGAACATTTAATTAACCTTACCATCGTTATTGTGCCTCCAGGGGAACTGAGAATCTGCATATTATTTCTGGCAGCTTTTCATATATTCGCACTCGATGTGACCCCCACCCAGAGAGGTGTCTTTAGACGATGTTGAACTCTTTGACTACTGAAGAGCCCAGAAACGTCCTTTCAAGCAAAATACGATGATCGCCCGAAACGGCCGAATATTCCTGCGAAATTTTCACCCAATCCATTCATTAAAAGTGATTGACTGAATTGAATACTCGAGGCGCGTGCTTCGTTTATTAGAGTGCGTTATTGTGAAGGAACTAGAATGGCGAACTTTTTCAAAGACCACTCGCCACCGGAGTTCTAATATGGATAAATTTTCTGTCAAGGGTACGACTACAAAGTCAAAAATTATATATCCCCTGTGGCCTGAATTTATCCATCAACTGAAATATAGGAAATAATCCCTTTGGAAAAAGAAAAACTTAACAAAGCCCTTTATAACAAATCCAATGAATGACGCTATCGATAACATACAAGAACAAAGAAAGAAAAAGTCTAGAGGTTAGCTTACCTAGCGCCATCTATGTAGAAAAATTCGAACCAATTACCAGAAGAATAAAATCTCTTCAAACATTTTTAAATAACTTACTAGATATGACTGATAAGACGGAGTAATGGAACCGGGGGACTGTATAAAAATTTAGATTTCGTAACTATTTCAGAAATACATTTATTGACTGAACCAACTTAAAATATAATGCTTTACGTCATTTAAAGCATTTTTCCAATTGGAAGTCTATGCCTATCTTTAACGGTTTAGAAATCAGCTATTGGATCACGATTAGAGTGAACACCCTGTATGCATAAATAGTTTACAATGAGAAATAAAAATAATCTGTCTGGTTAATTGCACCACACTCTTCCAATATTAAATTTTATTTCTTATCAATATTTTCCATTACATTGAAAATAAAACATTAAAAAACGAAAACAAAAATATTTCCCGACATCAAATATCTTCCTTTGGAAAAAGAACCCTCTTCGAATGTTCCATGCCGGCCAGACAAAAGCGGATGAAAATATTTCGCACTCCTCAATTTTCATCAAAATTTCATTCCAAACTTTATTTTCTCCAGAGCATAACCGTTCGACATGCCTGTCAGGTGAAATTGCGCTCGAAATTGCTTCTAACAAGCAGAAAACGCAACAAGAAATTTCCGACATTCTTCACTTTCGTCCCGTTTTAAAAGAAAGGCCGCGCGAATAAAAAATAAAATAGAATGAAAATAAATAAAAACGAGCAAAAATAAAGGCACGAAAATCTCGTCTGCCTCCGAGGGAAAAGGATAAGAAAAATTACCGAAAAAGAAACAAACAAAAAAGAAAGTCCTTGAAGAATCTTCAAAGGCGTGGCTAATTTGAATAACATTACTTTCTAACAGAATAAGGAAGAAAGGTAGATGGATAGAACGAATGTAGAAGTGCTTCGGTCAGGGAATAGTTGTTAGGTAGCGGATTTGTTGACAAACCGTGATTGGACTAAATTAGGACACGTGGCACTAGGTTTTCCAATCAGCGTCAATTCAGTGCCAGAGTAATCGAATGACAGAGCCGCAAACATGTCGCCTAAAGGCTGCGCCTGAAGATTGGAGGACAATATAAAGCAAAATATTTCCTGACCATGGCACAACTCCTTCATTTATTTTCTATGATAAGATTTCAACTGTGTGGAATACACCGGGCAGAATAAAACTCTTAACGCACGAATTGCCCTCGATGGCATCTTTTATTCATCTGACTATAAAACTATCTGCTTCAAAATTTTAGAACTGTGCATTTAACAATTAACCCATTCGAATGCAATATTATAATGCGTTCTCGGATGAAAACATTAATTATTAATCTGGACATTCAAATTCGGATTATCTGAATGGATATTTATGAGTATTCATCTAGCATTAATACATACCACAATGTGACTTTATAAACTAATAGAATAATGTTCAATATGTATTACTTTGGTTTAAAATGGGGAATACATGTAATATAGATGTCAGTCTATCATAACCTAAATAGTTAGGCATTTTAACTATTCCCGATGAGGCTTATCAGTTGTGCCTGTCAGCTGCTCCTACAACATTCCATGAGTTAAATCTTCAAGCCTTATTTGTAAATATTATGAATGCTTTCACTCGTATTAATACAATCGCATTATTGACATTTTAATGCGAATATATTTTACGAAGTATTTAGTTATTAGTTGGAAGTCATGAGGAAAGCTATGTTCCCATTAAGCTGTAACATTCAAATTATGAGCTCCTGTTACGCTAATAGCGTTACATAAATTATGTGTTCCCATTGCGTAACTTACGTGTTTTCGTTACATTTTAACATTGATTAGATTTTGCCGTATGATCATCTTTTTCTGTCAAAGTTCTTGATCAAGACCGAACTAAGCCCTGTGGGGCCCTTGGATAATGTTAGTTTCGGAGCTCCTTTACCCTCCCCAATTTCCAAAATTCGATTAATTTTTTTATTAATTTTAATTTAATCTCTATACGTGCAGGTTTCTAAGTAGCACATATGATAAACTGAAATAACAAAATAATTAAATTTCGGATCACCATCAAAATAGTTGGTTTTATTATAAAGAAATTTACATAGTGTGTAAAAAATTAAATTTAGAAGTAAATTTAAATAAAAATTTGACATTTAAAAACCTTATAAAACCTTTTTGATAGAAATTTGATATTTTAATACTAATTTGATCTGTTGACTTCGGAATTAGTCAGCTGACTGCGGAAAAAAACTGGACCACATTGATCTGTAAGGAAATTTGAAAACACAAAAGAATTTTAAGGATCGTGTTATGAAATTTAAGCAATACTCAATTTGAATATATTGTAAATAGAACGTCTATCCGAAATTAGATTATTCTGAAAATACAAAAAAATATGATGGGCCCAGAGGCAGTTGCATACTTTGCCTATTTAATAATCCGACCCTGCTCTTAATATGCAGTTGGATTCGTAGTGAAATTATCATGCACGGAAAGATTAGATGTCACTTTCACAAGAAACATCTGCTAGAATAGCATTAGAAGTCACGTTTCATACTTTTTATATTGTGAATCTTTGTAAATTATTTTAGTCAATAGTGAAGCGTAGAAGAAAACTAATCTGATGATAAGTGCTTCTTTTCTACCGAAGTTTAAATTCTTTACAAAAAGCTTAAGAAACTTTTTTCTCAAATCTTGAAAACATTTTAAAGCAATAAAATACATTCTCGAGGTCTTTATTGCAGAATGAATAAAAATAACATTTGAAAACAACGAAGTTCTTTTTCACATACCAGTATTTTTTTGTACAACTAAGTGGCAGACAAAAATTTGATGAAATGACGATATCTCGGCCAACTCGAAAACTCTCGGTACTGACTCCAGAATCGATTATCAGGCAACAGATAATCATGAACCTGATATAGCTTATTGAGAGTAGTTCGGACGGACTTCATAATTGTTAATCGTGGTCAGATGCGGAAGATGACATCTAAGCTAGCACCAGGCTCTCCAATATTTCACACCACACTAGCGCTAAGGCGTTGAAAGGCGTAAATCCCTATACAGGTGCACGGCGGATACTTGGTGAATCTCACACCTTCGTAACTTTAACACTCCCGAAATCGACACACCCCAAGGTCATTGCAGCCGTGATGCTTTTAAAAGCAGGGCACAATTTAACAAGTAGCATCAACTTGCCCTTCTTGACTAAAAAGAAAGTTTGTCTGAATAATTCATCTAATCGGAGAAGCAAGAGGTTTAAATTTCTGCGTCCAAATTTTCTGGAAACAAAAATGATTATAATCAAAAATGTTGATACGATGTCATTCGTATAACAAATCTTCATCATCTGCCTCAGAAGAAGAATGTTTGAAAAAAAAGATTCCCTACATACTTCCAGATAAACGCGCGATGTAATCAAAGATGTCCGTAAAGTGTCGATGCGATCTCGGAACTGCCATTTCGCTTGACGGAGAGTCTGCAATCCCGTCTGTAATCTCTGCCATCAGTCAAAATCCCTTCCCGCCATTCCATCAAAAATTCAAAACAGCTCTGGCAATCTCATATCTTATAAATTGCCATAGTACGGGATTCCGAATGTTATCCAATCTCATTCTAATCTCCAGGAACGACCCCTGGACTTTTAAATTGTGCCTAGACTTCTCAACCTAAGACTAGAGGCAGAAGGTTGGTACATAAATAAAATTTCCATCAAAAATGCAAAGGGGGGTGAGCAAAAGGTAAAAAAAAACCCTCCATCCTAAGTATGAACATAAGGGATTACATGTATCTCCCCTCGGCGTAACCCGGGCTAAGCCCCCAACTCATGTAATTGCGTTGCTGGGGTTTAAAAAACCCCTTTTTGCAGTGCCCTAGCTTCTTACACCCCCATTTCGACTTTTGCCTATTAGGAGAAGCAGAAGAAACGGTATAGGTAGATGACCTTGCATATATTTAAATAAAAAGTGCGAGTTTAGTTGTTTTTTCCTTCTTGGGGACAATGAAAGGAGGGAACTCGATGTCATACGGTTCTTTGCCTTTCGCTGTCCCCATCCATCAAAGTTTAGAGCGAGACAGGGTAGTGGAAAGTGGGGTGTCTCAAATGCCATATGTCTCTCTCCAGTGTTGGAGTCTATCAATCTCCATCAGGGCCTGTGAGAGAGTCTATGCATCCAGCGAGATGATCTTGGGTCGACGGGGTAGATTTCTTCTGGAGAAGATCATCTCGGTGGTTCAGATTCAGAAATGAGAGCTGGTTGTAGGAAAGAAGGGGGAAGGGCTTGGAATGAACTCGCATTTATCCTTTGAAGCGGTTGGAATTTTTAAGGATGAAAGCAATTTTAAGAAACGAAAAAAATGTTATATACTGTCTCTATATAAAATAGTATATGAAAATAATCATGAAGTGAAAACTTTATTGTTTTCACTTCATGATTATTTTCATATTCATTTTCATGTTTTATTACATGAAAATGATAATAACATAACCAGAAAAAATATTGCATAAACCCCTTATATGCTATTGCTCTAACAGAAGTATAGCCTTCCCTAGGAAACAAAATAACAAAAACACCACATAACTGAATATCAGTAAAACTGCAATAAATGAATATTGAAAAAACCAATTAGTTGAAGAAAAAACCAACATTAGCAAATTAGAAAAACCATTAGAAAAAGCCAACGTCAGTTGCCAGGATTCACGCCTGAAATTAGCTAATTAGATGACACCTTCTCTGTCATCTCTTTGCTACAGTAGAGAAAAGATCATTTAATTAGACTTTAGGTGTGAATCGTATTTGATTCATTGGGCGATTAACGTCTTAAACAAAGCTTAATATTCATATAAATAGATAAACCAAAATCTATCATGTCGGTACGAAACGCTTTACACCAGGTTTAGTACAAATCCTATGCAAATAAACTGAGTATCATTTATTCCAGAGCTTTTGCAACTTTTCTGTGATATTGTTGCAGTTTAAAAACTTTGTTGCGTTTAAAAATTATAAACTCAAAATAACAGAAAATCGGGCATGTTTTTAGTTGTTACGTCTATTACCACTTCGTTGACGTTTCACACAGTGAAAATATTAAATACAGTGGAACTTTGGGAATCCGAACATCTTTTTTCAATTTTCTGAAAAACTTTTATTAAAAAATGAATGAAAATAGCAATTAGGAATCTGAAACAAAACTAATGTTTATTCCTATTTTTAAAGAAACATTTGAATTGGTATTTATAAAGACTACAGGTTATTAAATTAGTAGAAAATAAATCGGTTATCTTCTTTTTAATGTAAAGAAGCTAAACCTGCTTGAAAATGCGAATCGCCGCTATCTCTTTCCCTATTCCTTCACAGAGTATCCCGAGTCAATACTCTACTGCATTTGGTGTATCAAGAGTATTTTACCGAATTTTCTGGAATCCGAAGAGAGGTCAGCCCATTTATTTCGGAATCCCGAGTTTCTACTGTATATTTGAGTGCATGAGACCGTATATGTGTTTCAAAGTGAATTCAGTTATTAAACAGATAATAATTTAAGTGTAAAACTCGTTCAGATAATACTTTACAAAGTTATACCTGGAAAACCTCAAAACTGCAATAGGAAATATCATCGGAATAACTCCGTGCATTCTTCTGGAACAGTGTCTCAATGATTCAAATTCAGAAAGGAGAGCTTGTATGAAATAGTATGAAATTATATTCATCCTTTGAAAGGGTTGGAATTTTCAACACTGATTACTATTGAAATATCAACATTTTACTTCGTTTCGAAAGAAATTGTAAATAAAATTTAACTTTGTGAAATCATATTTATTAACTTCATTTCTTTTCGCATGACAATTATTCTAACATAACATATTAAATATCGTGATAATTTTAACATGATATACAACATGATAATTTAGGCTGGCATACATTTTATGAATTGCGTTAGGCATAGAATGCAATGCTCTACGGGGCATAACGTTGGAACTAGAGATACCAAATTTGGCACGTAGTTACTTATTGGGTAGTTGGTGCTCACTAAGAAAGAAGTTTTCGAAATTTTAGATTTTTGCATCATTATTTCTCCAATCGAATAGCGCATTCCCATTCTTGCATGACTATAGCTATCGGCGATTAATGGTTAACAGGGTGTCAGGAAATAAGTGGATATCACTTTAAGGCAATAGATATCTTAGCACGTTGGCTGCCGCTGTGAATCGTCTGATTCACACTTATTATCTAATTAGATGACCCCATCTCTACTATTGTTAAGGGATATCAGAGAAGGGACCATCTAATTGGAATATCCCGAATGTCAGGTGTGAGTCGTGCCAGTGAGCGTGTTAAATAATAGTTATTGGTTTTATTCCGTAATATACTGCAAGTATTCAAGAGAAGTATATGAGTGATAACTGTACTTGTTTCTATCGTGATGCTTAACATATTTTCTTGACACAAAATAGAAGCATCTGTACTGAATATTCTCTAACATATTAGAAATGATTTCGTTAAAACATAAAGTTTTTTTCAATAATAAATGTAGGCAAAATTTAATCCTGAATTTTGTTATTTTAGGTCATTATAAGTCATTTCAATTGTCGTCGTTTCCTCTAGAACGGCTATTGATTCGCCTAAAATTCAAAGTTCTATAACTTGAACAGTTTTGGTAGCAGATGAGTGGAACTTTTTTGTTTGAAATGTTAGTACGTGAAGATTATCTTACTAAATATGAATAATGGAACCGGGGGACTGAATCAAAATTTAGATTTCGTGCCTTTTCAGCTGTACGTTTATTGGAAAACACAAAGAAAAATTATTCTATACTGATTTAAAGAATTTTTTCCAATTGATAATATATGTCTATGCTTAACGGTTTAGAAATTAGCTATTGAAGCACTATTAGAATGGGCACTCTGCTTATTTAATGCGAACCAAAGAAATTATTTTTTATTAAATACGTATAAAGAAATCTATTTTTCTTATATAGTCGAAAGTATTGTTATAGAAATTGTCCAGTGTGTGTAAGGTGAAATCAGTCCAAGAAGAAGAATAATGGAGAACGGCACTTTATTTAACGAATTTTCCAGGAACTCGAAGCACAGGTATCACGAAAAGAAGAGCACTTGAACACATTAGAATACAAGCAGATGCAAATCACTTGCAATAAAAGCAATAGCACGAACAATAACGCTCAGCGTCTAACAGCTGACCAACTCGCAGTGCGAACAAGACTCCAAAGAGATTCAAAGATGTTCAAACACACTACAAAGTCGTTCCAAAGAGGCTATTCCTCGTTAAGGTATTATCCTGTCTTCCCGACAGGTCGTGACATCACAGGGAATCATCTGGAAAAATCTGTATATCTCCATTGCGAATAGTGAGGAAGAAAATTCTAGTATTTTCGGGATCCTACATTTTGTAGCCAAAATAGTCGCCGAGGTCGAAGATCAATGGCCTCCTTTCCCCCGGCATCCTATAGCATCTCCAACCAAAAGACTAACATCCCTGGAAAGTGATATTACAGGTTCGTAGCAATATTTTTGGTGATATTTTAATGGAAAGTTTCGTGAAATATGTTTTAAAAAATCTTAAAAGCGTTCTATAATGTTTCTTGATATTATTAAGGAGTAAATTACTTCAAATTAAATCTCTATAATTTCAATTAATTCTTATTCACTCTACGATATTCACTTATTGTCTGAAAAATACTTTAGGTATCAATTATTTTATCCACTATTCCCATTTATCGTTAATATAGGATTTTAAATCTTCTCAGTTTGGCTAGTATTTTTCGAATACATTTGACTTATTGTTAAACTTTCCCGCATTAATTGCCAAAGTTCAAGGTTACTAAACAACTCATAAAGAAAAATTACTGAAGCACACCGAAAATGAAAAGATTATTTCCCAAATCATTATTTTTTACCGCGGTAAAAGGAGCTAAGAACCAACTACTTCTTAAACGAAACAGTAAGGATTAAAACTCAGGTTTTTTTTTTAAAAAAAAAGCCAGAAATAATTAAAGAGTGGAGGAAAATGAAGTCTGGTGTTTCAAAAAGCAGAGAATTAAATATTAAATTATTATAATGAGAAGGTAAACAGTGGGTAGTGATGGGCAAAAAAGTAATTAATCCTCAAAGCGCTAAACTTGTGTAAAAGTAAGGCAAAAACAAAACTGGCATAATTTGTCTTCAGAGGCAGTAACTTAATTATTACTTTTAATAGCAAATTGAAACCATTAAATGCAGTTAGTGATGTGTATGAATAGATTTTATGATATTTATGAGTTTTTATATATAGCATACGTGATAAATGTGAGGGTCATTCTTATTTTTGATGCATTATATGCCACATCATTTATGAGTGTGTTACGTACGCAACGTAACTTTATATTTTTGCGTTTCATGATTTTTAATTTAATCATAACTTAGACCAGGGGTCGTGAAACTCATGCAATGAATGAACCAAACCTTCTCCGCATCATAATTTTAAAAATTATTTGGGAACCATGAACGTAATTTTAAAGTTGAGATAATTTTGAAATAATATTACAACAAGTAAAAGTATTGATAACTTTAACCCTTAAACACCCAGTGTTTAAGCAACATACTCAAATCTGTCTTCTAAAATCTTGAGGCAAGACGAAATCTCTAATGCCTTTTGTGGTCAGTAGGGATACATATCGAAAATTTTATTAAATCAATTCACAATATATATATATATATGGCTGCTTGAGTGCTGATAAAAAAAATTTAAATAAATTGATGTTTTTCACTTGAGGCTACAAACTTTTTGCTTTATTTCTACTCTTGAGAATACCATATTTTATTCTACAAAATTGAAGGAAATTCCTTATCCGTATTATTAGTTAGTAAAATTCATCTGTGTCTTTTTTTCCTAAAATAAAACCCAGTGTTGTCAGTTGCTAACAAACTGTTTTTCAGCCATAAATCATGCTTAAAACGAAATAGGATTTTTAAAGTATTTTCCCATGTTTTATTCAAGAAATGAAAGTCAAAAATCATTTTAAAACAAGATAAGTAATATGCCATAAGAAATTGAAAAACGGTATGTGTCGCTTATATCATCGAAGGTTTGCGAGAACACTAAAACAAATAAAACTACCATTATACGAATAATATATTTTAAAACGTTAGTAAATGGAAACTATGAAATTTAATTTTATTTTTCAATTTAATTTCAGAACAACATGCGGTCCATTGACAAGAAATAAAATGATCAGATTGAACGGAATACAAATTTATAATAGCACAACGCAATTTCATGAAAGACAACATCACAAAGATGTGTGCAGTATAATAGGTACGATAATGGCAATAGGGGGTCGTATCAACAGCAAACCATTGGAGTACCTAAAATAAGTGTTCAAAGGCCGTTCCGTATGAAGCAATGCATGCTTCGCGTGTTATTATTCTTGTGGGATTCCGCCCACACACCGTCAAGAATGCCGTCTGGAGCCGTAGTTTATAACCAACGATTGGCAACGCTCGACGAGCACATGTCATGTGACACGACGTATCTCTGCTCTTGCTAACGAGAGAACTGAGCCCGCCTTTGCGAGGAACAGACATGGTTGGTTCGATTGAGAGATGGAACGCAATGCCTGAACTGCCGTGATGATGGACTAACTTAATTTGATGTAAAAGGGCAGTAACCGCCCTCTTAATTATTTTACTTTATCTCTTTTCTTTTGTGTTCCTCCCGTCTAAATGTTTGTGTTCGTCTTGTCCATTAAATTTCTACAATAGCAGAACTATGTCCTTACCTGTCTACGAAACTGCACACTTCATCTCTCACGGGACCTAGGCTCCCATACTACATCATATAACTGCGTTGTTGTGCTATTGTAAATTTGTATTGTACATTTTATCTGGTATAATCTTTTCTCTTGCTGAATTCACTGACAAAGAGTCCCCTATAGCTGAGGCCATTTGCGTTTCCGACGCCATGTTCCATTGTAAAAATGGCTTGTTTCTGTATGGCTGACCAATCCTTAACCCTATGGGCCCTATTCCGCCCCAAACCGGCCCAATCGACAGAGGCCGGACTCAGGCGGTTTAGGGCGCCTGAACAAATTTTACGGGAGAAAAGGGGTTCCTTTCTTTGTTGGCAATTGATCGCCCAAATTCGGGTGTCGTCCTCCTGGAAGTTCTGTGAAGAAAAGAAGGATTTCATTCTGTTTTCGTGAACGAAAATTTGCTTCAGTTTTTGAGATACTGGGATTCTCACTCTAGCCGGGTTCAGAGAGTTAAAGCTTGTAAACGAACTTTCTCCACACCCTGTAGGGTAGACCGGAGTTAGTTGGCCATAGGGGAACGTCAGTCGCGATACTTTTAATACTTTTCGGTATTTAACGCTGCCATTCCAGACAAGTGTGTATTATCCCGCCTTCCTTCTTCCACATCAGCGTCATTGGAGAAGTAGCGTTCATTAAAGAACCAGCCAGAATTTTCCAATTTTTGCAGCTGAGTAAATTTAATCACTCATGAATAATCGTTTTTTTCTTTGATTATAAATTATGATTTCCAGTTTTACAAATAGTATTCAGAAAGGTAATTCTTCATTGTTACTTTAGGGCTTGTTTGCTTATCGAAATGCTTTCAGAATAAATCCCTACACTCATGAGGAACAAAAATGGCGATATGGGGTAGTTGGGCCATTTCGCGTGGAGCACGTTGGCGAGCGTTGCTGTACAGGGTTTATCAGGATGTGCGTTGTAGAAATATCCCTAAATATGTGGGATAGAATTGTACCAGATTTATTGTGCAAGATACTTGTTATGAAAAACCATGTGGACTCAATTTTGATTATAGTTAATCAATACTAATTGACTATGACCATAAAAGCTGTATCTCGGTTTCTATTGAATAGAAATGCACAAACTTTGTATACAATACACATTATGTGGATAATAACACAACTACGTTACTTAAATTAATAAAGCAAAATAATATAGAAGAATGTTTTGTGATAGTCGCTTCATGTTAGCAGAGGCTCAACTTACCCCGCAGTCGGGGCAGGTTGGGCAAAGCGACTTGGTGTCAGTTTGAGGTTTTAAATTAATACTGATAGTTAATATATTCAGATTTTACTATGGCGAATTACTTCTGAATGTTCACTAATAGTGTCAGCTTAAAAATGTTTGTAAAATTTTGAATTCCCTTTTTAAAAAAAATTCTTAGAAGAAAAAACGGCCCAACTAGCCCCGGTGTACCCTACTTCATTTCTTGATACAGCAGAACCTCGGGAATCCGAACTAATTGGGACTGACCTCTGTTCGAATACGGGGAAATTCGAATTATCCGGAAAATCCGGTAAAACACTCTTGATATGCCAAATGCAGTAGAGTATTGACTTCGGGTACTCTGTGAAAGAGTACGGTCTAGCTGGGAAAGATTTTTCAGAAAATTAAAAAAAATGTTGGGAATTTCGGATTCCTGGTGTTCGGATTCCTGAGGTTCCACTATATAGTGAAGATCGTGTTATATTATATGCAGGGTGTCCACTAAAGTCCTTCTACCTTATATTAACTTGAGAACGGCGACAACTATTGCCACAAATTTGGTGTCTATGTATAGTATTGCCGTAATGGCATCGGGCATGGGGCAGCGTTCTGCCTACGTATCATAAAGTGACCATGCGCTACACGGTGAGATCAATTACAGCGCCACCTGGCGGCAAGCAACGGAGTTAGTTTTCCTATCTCGAAAACGGTACAAGATACGGGAAAAAAGTCAATTTAAAGATTGTAGAGCGTCTAAGATTTAGTATGAAATGACACATTGTGCACTTTAATACGAAGAACAGAACGCTTAAAATGCACATTTGTTTGTTCGCATTTTCAAAAATTGTGACGTCACAAGACATAGACAAAAGCAGAAAATGTTATTTTTCGGACCAAAAATGACCCCATTATACTTTCTATAGCATATCTGGTGAAAATAAAGGTATTTTGTGATAACTAATTGTTCTGTTTCCTTCCAAACGCTTTTCTGGCGCAAGAGTGTTGGAAATCGCGACAAAAACAAATGAGCGTTTTACACGTTTTGTACTTGGCATTACTGAGCTCAAGGTATCTTTTCGCACTAAATCGAAGCCGCTCTATTATTTTGTAATTGACTTTTTTCCCGTATCTTGTACCGTTTTCGAGATAAGAACGCTAACCCCGTTGTTTGCTGCCAGGTGGCGCTGTTACCAATCTCGTCGTGTAGCGCATGGTCACTTTACTGTACCTAGACACCAAGTTTGTGGCAATAATTGTCGCCGTTCTCAAGTTAATGTGGGGTAGAAGGATTTGAGTGGACACCCTGTATATTTATTTTTGTGAAATTAATTCAATCAATGCAATGAAAGAAAGACTGTAAATTTACTGAAGTATTTAACTACTTAGCTTCAGTGGAACCAGAGGGAGTCTTCTCGCTACGCCCGTCGCGTATACTTCCACAATAGGACTCGTTTTATGTATATTTGTCCTCGCCATATAGTGAAGAGAATTAGACATGCATCTTGGACCTCATACCATTGACCGGTAGAGTCCAAAGTTTGACGCACATCTGCAATTGTTGTGATTAAAGCATATACCGAAAGTCTTCCATCTGTCTGCCATTCCTACCATTTTTTGAGTTATCGTGTTTATATTCATAAAGGCGGACAGAAAGAGATTTCGTCGAAAAATTTATGCAGTTATTAGCCAAGTAGTTTTAAACCTTTCAGTCCCAAGAATTTATTATTCACTCTAAAACTCTGAAAATTGTGAAATGTACTCATTTTGGGACTAAGATGAAAGGTCAAAAAGAAAAAGAAAATATTTCGATTTTTTAAATTAAAACTCGAAGTGATTCCAATTGGCAATCAAAAACAGCTGAAATAAAATGTTTTAACATATTTAAAAATGATAAGAATGCAATTGTAGTATCTGTGATTTCATTTAAATTATGTTAAAATTAATTTTTATTTTGATATCTTTCGCTGAATGAAGTTCAAAAAGGCAATTTTTCAGTAGACAAATTCGATAGTGTAGCCAATTGGTAAGAATAAAAAAACATATTTGAAAAGAGGAAAATGCGAAGAATTTATTGATGTCCATTTGTTATCAGAGTTAGGTTTAGATGCCGAACAAAAAAATAATGAATATCATGATTCCAAATGGCATCACTGGGACTGAAAGGGTTAAAGGGCACATGTCTAATTACATTCTTCTAGCTATCTTGTTATTGCGATATCGTGCTGATAAAAGTAATCGTGTGATATCGTGTTGTAAACTTACGCTGTGCACACACTCCGTTTGTGAGAAAGTACCCAGCGGGAGTGTTCTCCACCTCGACTTTCTTCCATACTTGCATAATATTATTACGAACATGGAATGTCGCTTCCCGGCATTGTTAGTCTTATGCTTGGAAAGAGAGTTTTACAGGGGTAAGTATGGAATGAACGGCAGCGGCCAGGTCTGGACCATTTTGTCAACTTGCCGACAAATCGAAACTTTCCGAAAATGCGATAATTTTCAAAATATCTCTATTAGGAGAGGAGATATACAGAAAGTACTAGATAATTCCGTGTGACGTCATGACCAGTCGAGAAAGCGTATATAAACGGAGGCAACCGAAAGGGGAGAACGCCTTTGGGAGTGCGAATGCCTTCGAAGGAGCACTTTGTAGTTTCTTCTGTAGTGTGAGCTGGAAAGCTGGTGAGCTGAGCGCTATTGAAAGTGGTGTTACTGTCATTATTAGAGAATCGATATCTGCTTGTGTTGCTAGATCCGGAAGTGCAGTTGCTGTTATTGCTAGTGATTTGTGCCTGTTCGTGTTGCTAATCTGTATAATTGCTATTGTGTCTGTTACCTGTGCTTCCTGAATATTTGTGAATAAACCGTCATTCTCCATTTTCCTGCTTGTTGATTGTTTTCACCGTACACACACCGGACGTTTTTTGCAACAATATTCTTTACGGTTCCCTTTATAAGAATCTGGAACCCGAAACATACAGCAGGGGATGGAGGAAGCAAATCCTGTGAGCGGGGGTGTCCCCTTCTCCAAGACTGTCGAGTAAGTGACACAATATGACGATTTGGGTCTCCTAGTATATTGAAGAATACCGAATGTACATTTTAGGCACATCCCTTTAACCCTCCGACTGCCGAATATTTTTAAAATCTTTAATTAGGTACAATGTTCTCCAACATGTTCAAATACGTTTAAACGAAGCGAATTGTTACTTATCTGCAATGCTTTATTAGTATAATACGATTCAATGCTGTAATAGTTTTAAATTAAACCAATAGCTTACGACAATCGCAGAATGCAGCAGAAAATAGACTTGCTTCCTACCCGCGGAAATCGCGGAGTAAGCAAGCAGAGGTTTAAACCGACTAAGCACAAAATTTGCTAAAGATATGCAATTTGATTATAAGATCACATACCAAATTTCATTTATCTAAGTCGTTGTGTTTTTCAGTTACCGCGTTCGTAGACACGCGAATACTTAGGCGGACGAAGGGTAATCTCTTGGACGGTTTTGGTCCAAAATTTGATACATCCCTATTAGCATAAGACGCCCAACAATATTTTTACGATACCCTCACGATATTGTGCAGTTATTCAGAATATTGAACAACATCGTCGAGATACCGTTCCACATCTTGTGCTAATAGGGATATCCACTAAAATTATGGTGATTTAAACTGTGTAGTAATTTTTATTCCTCTAGCTTTTTGAGTTCTCGCACACGGATAGACAGACAGGCAAATAGAATTCTTATTGATCGATTTCATCCAAAATGGGATCGAAATCTATAAATGCTGTGTTAAGACGGCATAACAAATTTCATCTCTCTAGCTCAATCCGTATTTTGAGTTATCATGTTCACAGATAGACAGACAGATATACAGTAAAACTTCGATTAACCGTCACCCTCCGGACCAGGATAATCGAATAGACGAATAACAGAAATCTCTTTAATACATATGTGCAGTTACGGGATTTTACCGCTGGTGTAACATCTTGTAGCTAAGCTTTTAGTCGGACATTCACAATTAAGATAATTAACTAATTAAATTTATTCTGATATTTACATCTAGAGTAAACTTAAAAATATAAGAGAATCTTTCTTGGTTAAAATAATTAGCAATACAAAGAAGCCTAGGCGGGACGTCTCATTCCCAGACAAGAGAAAAAACAGCGAGTTTCGCCGAAAATGTTGCTCTCAAGGTCCCTCTCATCTTGTTCAGTTCAGAAATATATATCAGGAGAAAAGAATTCAGCCCATTCGGTTCCCAGGGAAATACACTTGACAAAAAACTGCAGGTGACTGATGTTAAGGCAGTGATGTTAGTTAGTGTTGCAACATTCCATGCAAGAGGCAGGGAAGAAGACATCTGAAAGCATAACACCGAACACAATGGCTTTGTATTGAAGGCAGTAGCCCAAGGTGATGAGTGTCAGGTGTATGTAGAAACCGTCAACTGAGGGAGGGGGTCGTTCGTCACACTGGCTAGGGACGAAAATGAAAATGAAATCCTTTAAGAAAGAATAATTCATATTACATATTGTATTTAATTGTACAAAACCATGCATATATACTTTATTATAAGAGTAGTAATGTACATAAATATATTGAAATGCGATAAATCTATATTACTTTGACGATGACGGAAAACAGAAACTAACGGTTAAACGAGTGACGGTTAATCGAAGTTTTACTGTAATTACAAAAGTGAGTTTTTTGAACTCGGAGGGTCTGAAACGTGGAGGTTCATCAAAATATCGAGTTGGAATTATTTTGGCGATTACAATACTGTTACTAAATTCGTTCGGTGTGTGTACGGTGAAAACAGTCCAACAAGCAGGATAATGGAGAATGACACTTTATTCTCGAATATTCCGGAAAACATGAAGCGAAGGTAACTGGAAAAACAGCACTTGTGCAGATTAGTAACACAAACAGCCATCAATTCACAATTTAATAACAGCAAAAGCACTTCTAATACCGCTCAGCGTCTGACAGCTTACTAGCTCGCACAGATGATAAAACTCCCAAAGACAGATTCCAAAGGCGATCCCAGTCGATCAACACATTCAAAGTCGATCAGCACACACTACTACTCTGTGATCCGAGCACGGTCCTTTTATAGTTTCCCCACAGACCTTGACGTCACATGGAATAATCTGGATAAATCCTGATCTCTGTCCTAATAGGGATATCAAGAAAATTCCAGTACTTTTGAGATCCCACATTTCGTCGCTAAAATTGTCGCCAAGGTCGGGGGTGATGGCTCCATTTCCCCGGCATTCCCATACATACCCCTATAGAACTCCCTTCCCAACCATAATACTAACATTGCTGGGAAGGACATTCCATGTTCGTAACACTTCCATGTTTGTAACAATACTTTATTTTGTATATTTAGTATTCGAGAAAGTAGAAACATTTATAAAGGAATTATCATATTTTCAAAAGGAATATATTCTTGCATTTAATAGAAAAAATACTTATAAAAAATATGTTTAGAAATTGTCTAATATTTTTATTACATATTTTTTTTCATCAACTCGAGATGAAGCTGTCTTTTTCCTAATCTCTACTTAAACACTATACAAAGGCAGTTGCTTTTAAAAGTAAGTTTAAGTTCTACGTACGTGACAGAGAATAAATTAGAAAGTGCTACTTAATTTTAAAGCTCCTAAAATAAAAACGCTCCTCAGAGATAATAGAGATAGAGGACATTTTTTATTATTAAGTTTATTATTTATTAGCCTAGAAGAAAATTAATAGTTTTTTTCTTTAGCATAAAGTTGGTGAATGTTTTTCCTTTGGCTTAAGATTTTGCGACATAATTTATCACGAATCTAAAGCGATGTTTTTCTTCGACTTCAGAACTTTCCAGTAATTCTTATTTATAGCTGGAATTCCCTCCTGCTTTGGGACAAAATGTAATTAAGAAATTTATTTATGGACTGTTTATACATTAACATATATATAGGCATTAAAATACAGCGCCTGCATAGTACCGTATGCTAGCTTTCTTGCTGTTATTAAAATATTTGTTACTGTAGTACATAAACATACATTTTTAATCTTATCTGTCTAGAATCTATTTATCTCAAGTAAGTTTTATCTTGTTATAAAAGTCACTGTCTTGCATTTTTCATCCATCACAATATCTTTAATTAACAAGCTGTTAATTATCTATATATTTGAAAGAGAGAGTCACTCACTTTCTCAACACGAAATCTCTCAAACCAATGGGACTAGAAACAAGAAATTTGTCAGTAGGTTGCTTCTTGGGTAGTAGGTGCTTACTAGGAAAGAATTTTTAAAAAATTAATTATAATTTTAGTTAATTAAAAAATCACCTAAATTTTAACGTTTCAAAACTTCGGAACATACTATAAGGTAAAAACCCTTTTAACATCGTCTTAAAATATAAAAATTAGGTTTTCAATGACACTAATTTCATTTTCATGCGACATTCTGTTTAATTTCAATTAATTGCCGACTCAAGTGTTATCTTCATCTTGGTTTAAAATTAGGAGGCATGTTTCAAAATAATTTTCTTGTTTCGAAATGAAACATGAACGCATAATTAAAATTTAATTCAAGAGAGAGGAAATTTTTCAGAGATTCTTTTAGAAAAAGTAATCGTAAATCTGTTTTCCCTTTCTTGAAATTTTTGACTAGTTGTTTTATATCAATCAATCGGTTAACTTTCCACAGTCTTGCGATTAATCAACCAGTGATGGCGCATTCCTTTGAACATCACCATAAATGAAACGTGTAATTCTGAATATTTAAAAATATATCTGTGTTGAGAGATTGGTTCATGTGGAAGTTTATATGTTGAAAAAATGATTATTTTTTATCGTAAGCATTTCACTATCAATATAAGACTTATGTCTTTACAAAGCCAATTAAAATTTTTCTTTATCGGAAAGTAGCATAAATCTCGAGTTGCGTCAAATATCTGTCGGCAGGGCTACCGATTTCTGATCTCAGTTTTCAAGTTCTATGATTAAGGTTTTATCTCCGTTCATGCAACTAGAAACATATTTTTACCTGCTGAATATAGAAGAAAAAACTGAATGGAAGTACTTAAAATAATTCGAATAGAAGAGGAATCGAACTTTCGCAAAAGATTTCGTGTAACTATATATATATATATAATAATTTATCATTTTCCTAATTTTAAAAACACTTCTTAAAATTTAATTCGTAAAATTATTTCTAATTAAGCTCTACTACACGAATAACTTTCACTGCAACTCGCCGAGATCCGGTTTCAACAGCTCTAAAGCGTTCGGGTATTCCCACGTTTCTAAAAAAATATTTCAGCTCTCTGCGATGCTGCAACTTACGCTTTTGAAATCACGTAACTCTGAAAGACGTCCCGCCTTCGAGCGCACTTTTTTAACAATGGTCACTGCTTCGTATCAAAATGAATTATCCTTCGAATATTTAAAATGATCTATTATAGTTGGAAATTAACCTGCATTTTTGTTTTGATATGGAATAAAATGAAATCAAATCGACCACGACCTGTTTATTTAGAATGATGTTAATTGTGTGTGTGTGTGTGTGTGTGTGTGTGTGTGTGTGAGAACCCTTGCAATAGCAGAATTCCAAAAACGAATCTATGCCTAAAAAGCAGCATTTATGCATCTAATCATAATAAATACACAAATCGTATTCCTTGTATATTGTATTATATGGAGGACTCAGAATTAAAGTGAATAAAGTCCAAGTTTTGTCCATTTTCCACTAACATTGCCATTGTAGTGTAGATATATTATATTTTCTGTGAATTAAGTATTCGAGTCCATAGATCAATTTGCATCCACCAGGCGACAAGGACAATTAGAAGTTCACTGTTATTTTAAATGCTGCTAATAAACTTTGAAATCTGGTTTTCAGAAATGAATCTCATGTTCTTGGTTCACTTTTAACCGCTCATCAGTTGCGCGTATGTATACGAATTTATATTGTGTTGTTTTACAAAAATCAATGCATCTATTACTTATATAATCTGTATATATTAGCTCCATACTAAGCACAGATTTTATAAATCAAAATGGCATTTTAATTGATAAAAGAACTAGATAAATATGCAATACGATGCATCATAAAAGTATCTCTTACATACGCGCGACTGCTGGAAGGTTAACTCTAAATCTTCCACATACAGTAAAGCCCCGTTTATACTTTTCTCATGTATACGTCGTTTCATTATAGTTCCGATTCATTCGTATTCATTGTAATGATAAAATACTTCGTTTCGATTATAGGTCTTTTCATTTATACGTCGTTTTAAGTCAGTCTCTTGAAAGACGTATAAACGGTGCTTTACTGCAGAGCCGGCCGGAAGTGGGAGCGAACGGTGCGACCGCACTAGGCCCCGAGTTTTCTAAAGGCCCCGCACAGCTGACTGATTTTGCAAATTAAAAATGTCTTCTTATTTTTTTTTATTTTAATCCGAATATACATACATACGGATTAAATTAAAAAATAATAAGAAATGTGAATATATCGTATATGTTCACATTTCAAGTCATCGGAAAGATAATTATGAAGCAGAGGGAAATCTATAGACGCTGGATTTTTTTTTTCAATGAAGAACAAGATGAATCAGTCAGAGAATCGCAGCTTCAACAGGATCAACAAAGAGTTGAAAACGGAAATATCGATATCAATGATCCCGGTGTTTGGCCTGAAATTATAAATGATAAATTTAGAACGGCTATCATACAAATTAGTGTGACATAAGTAAAAAAAACTACAATTTTCCGAATGATAAAAATGGAAGACGTCTTTCTGAAATTATTAAAGAAAATTAAAGAATGAGAAACATCAAGAACGGAGATGGGACGGTTACTCTCCTCAAAATACAAATATGTCAGGTTGTGCCACTCTTCCATATGTGCAGTGTAATAAATAAGATAATGCAATAAATTATTTCTTTTACGAAATTAGTTTCAAGGTCCCGCAAATCAACTTTGCACCAGGCCCCGCTTTTGTTCGGGCCGGCCCTGCTTTGCTGTATTTTATATCTACAGTTCGCCCCACCCCCTTCCGTCTTCTAAGTCATATATTTGTCCACAAAGCATGATAACCTTCGTATATAACGTTAGTTTCAAAAGATATAATAAATAATTTTTGTTTCTTTTATGAAACTCTGCCTCCACCAATCTTGTTTACTTCGTAAATAATCCTTTTTATGAACAACAGTTTTATCACAACCATCCTCAATACGATTTTTCTGAACAGCAAATTATAACGTCGACTATACGGCAGCATTATGTTTTTTATCTAATATATCTCGTTTCCAACCAGTTAACTTGTCTCTAAAACAGTTTTCTTCTAAAATAATCGAGCGTGCATGCATTTTTCTGTCATCCAACTATTCATATTTATAAATTAAATATAGCTCAAATACTAGCTAATTCGGCATACTTTATAGGTTTGCGTTGTCTCAGTTCGAGATGAAAATTCCAGTTGCACATCAATTTCAATGTCTCACTCGTCTGTCTCAAACGAGACATACACAGTAATTTTAATCTCCAGTTTCCTTTGCAGTACATCAAAAGCAGCAAATTCTTTTTGTATGAGAGCGCATGTATGTTTAAAAATGTTGTTGAAGTAAACATTAGAATATGTCTCTGGATACCATCAACCCATGGATCAAAGCCTATATTTGTCGGAAATTAAACCGTCTTTCGAAAAGAATCACACATCGAAAATATGCACACATACTCTTTAAAACGCACTGTATTTCTAATTCTCTGGCGAATTGGAGGTGAAATCAAAGCATCTTCGCCTTTCAATACTAACCATTTTGAAATATACTGCATTTTTCGACTGTGTACATGTCCCTGAAGGGATCATAATAATGTAACGGTTCTGCGAATGCTTATATGCATTCAAATCTGTCTTAATATATTTTACAGAATCTCTGTAAATAAGGAAATACTACTTGAATATAAAGAAATGGAGCTTGACTGTAAACAAATAGAGTTGAATTCTGTTGAAAATATAACTAAAACATAAGCTTGATGAAATGTATGATGAAACACCTATTCTTAAGCTTTTGTTTTCGCCATTTTTTCATACCTTTTTGTGATTCTTATTATTTCCTTTAAGTTAATTTCTTTTCTGATTAAATTCAATCAGTCCTTTATCAACCACATGCAGATTTAGATTTGAACTATAATTTGATTTGAGCTAAACATCTGACTCATTGAATAATGTTTTGTTGTTGTTGTCCTGCTACAAAACGATTATTTGAGTATTTTTTTAGAATTTCTCTGCAGTGTTACATTGCATCAAAGTTAAATTAAATAATGGCTGGTGACACTGCTCAGTAACATCGAATCTAAACTTGTAGCTTACAGCTTTCTCAAAAACCATGTAAATGAAAAAAGCAGAAAGTATATCCAAATTTTGCTATAGAACGTTAAAACTTCCACTAATGATGTTTACCATTCCATATATTCGCACATTCGTATTCATACGAATGTGCGAATATTCAATGAATATTCAAACCAAAATCTTAGGGTATGCTATAATGTGATTTGAGCTGAACGTCTGACAGATTGAACTGTTTTTTTCTTGCTGTTCTAATACAAAATGCTTATTTAAGTATTTTTATAATACCCACAGGAAGTGTTTTCTTAATTGAAAATGATATGATTGTATATGGTGCAGAACTTATCAGTTACACTGAAGTAAAACTTTTGTAATTTAAAGTGCCCCCAAGAACCGTATACATGAAAAAAGCAGAATGTTTGTGAAGGTCAAGGCTGGCATAAGCCCTTTAGGAACCCTTAGGCAATGCAAGTCTTGAAATCCCTTTCTTCTCCCCATCTTATAAAATCGGATACTTTTGTATTGATTTTAATTTAATCCTCTTTGTTTAAGCAGTTTTAAGTAGCAGATTTTGACGAACTAAAATAGCAAAATATTTAATCGCGCATCATCTTCAAGAGAGTTGGTTTTAGTATATCGCGCATAAAAAATTCCAAAATTAAAATTTAAAATTAATTTTATAAAAAAGTAGGAAAAACTTTTTTAGGAGAACTTTTTTAACATACTCTAAAGGCTATTTAATTATCTGACCGGAATTTTTAAATTATAAAGCAGTATATTTTTTCAGAATTATAAGACAAATTACAGACGGTAATTAATTAGGAATGCTGTTAGAATAACTTTCCAAAATTTAAACGATACTTTGATTTTAATTTGAATTAGTTCGAGTGTACGGCTTTTGTAAATTAAGTGAAAGCGCAAAATTAAATTGTTTTGAAAGTGCAGACAAAAAAAATCTCGATTCCTCACCACCTTCTCCTCCCCCCACAACGTTACAAGACCTCCAGACAGCTGTCTACTTTGCCTCTTTTAACCCTTTAACTATGGGTAAAATTATACACGACTGCAAACCAAACGCAAAAAATTTTTAAAAAAGTCGATTTTAACATAATTGTCAATTTTGTTCATAAATTAGTAAAATGATTTAAATTATACTTTAGAACATGACTTAGAAAAAAAATTATATTTTATTAATTTTGTGAGAAATATTTTTAAAAAATATAACTAATATCATTCAAAATTATACTAAAAGGCCATAAACAAACATCTATAAATTCCGCAAATAAAAACTATATATAAAAGCATAGAAGTGTATAAAATTATTGACGAATATCTGTACGACTATTGACGATCGCTGGAATATAAGGCAGACTTGCTAAATCGCTTATTGACGACAGCCGGTGTTAAAGGGTTAATAATCCGACTCTGGTGAAGGTATAGCTGTAGAATATAAGAACGTCCACTGATGATACGTAAAACATCCAGATATTCATTTGAAAATGTGTGTCACATCCAAACTAAAACCTTAGGTGATAGTTAAAATAAAACGGATAGCAAAAAGTAACACTTGAAAAAGTAATTTCTCCGAAGGCAATTCACAAATTCTGCCTAAGCAACAAACATATCTCACTGAGCTGTTGAGAATATTACTCTAAGAACTCTCAAAAACCAAAGTTGGTGCAGCGTGATTGAGAAACTGAAATTTGATTTCTGCAATAAATAAAATGAATTGGATAAAGAATGGAAAATGACTCTTTCCCCGCTAGCTCTATTTTTATTTGTATTTATCACTTTACTACGGCTTCTTGTTTAATAATAAAATTTACTTTCATAAAGTATATCCGCGAGATTTTTTTTTCCAGTTTGTTTTTATCCTTCTTACAATTTTATATCATTTTATCTTGATTGTTTATCTTTAGTAAGTAAACTTGGCCGGAAGATTTTTTACTCTTGTCGAGTTTTGATAGATTTCAAGGAGAACTTTCTTTCACCGGTTCCCATCGTCACTTGGTTAAATCAAGATCTCATTTGAGGCCTTTAGTGCCGTAAAAAAAGTTATCATTCATTTTATTGGATTTATTCTGAGATAAATGAAAAGATAAACACATTTAAAATAGTAAGTTATAAGGAAAATGTCTTCCATAACGCAGTTTTAAAAACCGATTATTTTGTCAGATCTCATCACTTTTATCTTCGAGCTTTGTAGAAAGCGGATTTGTCTTTATTCAAAAAAAATGGAACAGCATTTTATGGAATGTGTTAAATGACGAGTAATGTTAAAAATATATCGATTATGTTCGTTCCTTTCAAATTAAAGTTTTAAAATTGTTGTAAGACATTATGTAAAAAGATACCAATGATACATTTTAAGATGCTGTATCTATAACTGATTACTACATTTCGGAAGAATGAGAAGTTACTTTTATATTTTTATTTTATTAGCACAAACTCTAAAGAAATCTAATAAATTAATAAAATTTAAAAACAAAAAGTAGTTAATTTTTAAATACCCTTTATAGAATAGACTGCAAGCATACCTTATGTAATTATTTTTAATAGGAGAGAAAACTATTTTTTCCCTATATGAATCGGAAGAAAAAAGAAATTAAGTAAATAGACATATAAAATCGAGATAAAATTGTGTGAACTTATCCCGAAAGTAACAAAATTACTTTCGGTTTCATAAGTGAAAGTGCATTTTCAGAGTTGCGGAGTTGGCCGTGGTGGCCTAGTGGTAAGGTCTTGGCTTCGGGGCCGAAGGGGTTCCGGGCTCGAAACCTGATTCCACTGAAAATCCGCCATGTATGTGGGCCTGTTGCACATTAAACCATACATAGGGGGGCAAACGTCCTCCCCGTGGAGTGGTGTTACTCAACGCATCCCTCTCCAGTCTAACCTATCGGGTTTAAGGTATTACCGAGCCGGAGGTATGGTGCGGAAGTCTGGAGAGGGGACTGCTAGCTCGGGTGTCGTCCTCGTCATCTGACCACGGTTGAAAATTACGAGGTCCGTTCCAAAATAGCCCTCGTGTTGCTACAGAACGGGACGTTAATATAACTAAACTAATCTCGAAGTTTCGAAAGATGTGTAAAGATGAAGAAGATGTGTAGAATAAACTTAATAAAAATGCGCTCGCGTGATTTTTAATAACACACTTTAAATACTTATTAACATAACAATTTACTGAAAGGTGAAATTTTTTTAATGCAATTATTTTCCACTTTTAATTTATAATTCGTTGCTGTAAATATTAAGTAATATTGAAATCCATTTTTCTGGAATTCTTTACCAGGTGGCGCTACTTACGTAAGGAAACAAAATTTAATTAAATTTGATAATTAATTGATAATTAAGTTATGAAAATATTAAAATGGCATATTTTAATTCAGAATATTAAAGTGAACACAGTTTCAAATCTCTAACACATCAGGAATTCAGTAAAAAATAGACAACAAAATTCCATCTGAACAAACATGAAATAAGTCAAGTTAATAAAAAAAGTTTTAAAAATAAAGCCTGTGCTCAATTCTTCCTTAAACTGTTCTAAATGAAAATTTTTTAACAATATCTGTAACGGCTCTAATAATCACCGAAAGATATATAATTATATTTCTGAAATCTTCATCAGTCTGATTGGATTGTAATGACTGAAAGAGGTATTTACTAATAGTAAGTTAACGCGAAAATCTTATTAGCACTATTAGTCGGTACAATTTTTCAAAATAATTGATGCATATAAAATATTATTTTTCAACATTTGCTATCAGAGTAGCAATTATTCCTGGGATCTTAGATAAGTAATTGCAGCGAGAACAGAGTCACACTTTTGTGTGACTTTTCTATCTCTCTAGATGCACAATAAACTTTGCCAAGGGTGTCAAATTCGAGGCCCGCAATGAATATCTTCGCCGCCCAGTAAACATAACAGTTTGTAGCAAAATTTTTTAATAAAAATTTCGTAACTGAATTTTTTTAATTCTTAATTATAGATAATTATTAATAATAAATCCCAATATTTAGTAATAACCGATTACTAGTCGTGCTACATCTAGTCGTCATTTCTCCCGCCAACAGCGCTAAATATTTTAGAAGCAAAAAGTTAAAAATTCTATAAGAATTTAAGTGCTTTGACATCCTTGACCTATGCAATATCAAACCATATACAAATTCTAGTTTTCTCGTTCATTACGATTAATCGTTTGATAAATGCATACTGGTCAGGCACTGTGTAAATCTATAATCTACATACAATTCTAAGTAGTCTTGAACATTAATCCTCAAACTTCAGGCTATTTTTAATTACTATATTGATGTATCTCTTGCGAAATTAGTTTGCTTATATTAACCTACAGTTTCGAAGCAATATGAAGGCTACTGTGGAGCGAACCTCGCTACGTTGATCTATGGTCGGATAAGGAAGGCGTCTTGACCATCTCCAAACTTCCAATGAAGATACGTTTCTCCCGTGACGTCATATTCAACGTGTATCGAATCCACATACATGGCGTGTTTTCTGTGGAACCTGTGTCGATCCTGGAACATCCCGGTCATGAAGCGAACACCTTGCCATCAACCCACCGCAACCTCTCATCTCCTGCGACTAGATCGAAATACTCTTGGAACAAAACGAAAGGCTATTACTTATAGGTACGAAATGTTCTGAAACTTATTTTATTGTGGAAGAATGGGTGCAGATATTGATTATTTAATTGGTTCTTCCATCGAACTAACTACCTTTGAAATTTCGCATTTTTGCTATCGTTCATGCGAGGGTGATAATATCGATTGCAAAACTACTTCAACCACCTCTTCCATTGCCTTTTTCGCTGTACTTCTTTGGAACTTGAGAGTCGTTTCACCTTCAGCAAATTCTTCATCCCCGAAAAATGTCATGTGGGGCGAAATCAGAGGAATAACTTGGCTGTAACAAGAATGTGACGATTTGACTGTAGGAGGGTCCTGTGAACCGTTGCCTAATCATGATGTAGCACTCAAGATTTATCCTTCCTAGTGGTGGGAGGTTTTGAATGCCTCTAATTACGAGCTACGCGCATGCGTTGTAAAATTTTAAATCGGATAAAACCTTTTCTGACTAGTCGGTCATATGATACTCCTCGCTTCTTCTGCGGCAAATGACATAGTTCATTAACATTTGGAAAATATTAAAGTTCTGAACTTCTTGAACTTAGTAGTATTATTAATTAATATTAATTAAGTAGCATTATTAATGAAGAGTATTATTATTAGTAGTATTAAGACAGCGAAATTGTATAGAATAATCGAGATGGGATTTCCATGTCTCTCGACTCACTGGAATTAATTTTCACACTGGAATAACATCACAAAAAATAGAAGACTCGGGCTTTATAGATAATAAATATGCAAGTTTTTATCTGAGCTGAGCATCAATAATTTTTTAAGCATCCCCTCGATCGCTATCATTGAACATATTGTCCTACTTCATCCTATAAACGTCGGTGCATCCTCGACAGTAATAGCATTAAGCACAAGAAAGATGATTTATTCTCTCGGCTCTTAATTGCAGCGCATTAGAACAAGATGGCTATGCACAGAAGAGATATGAACCTACTTGCTCCGCTAAAGAATAAGTTAGAATATGTGTCACAAAAGATTCCGTCATTAACTTTGGATAATTCAATTTTCGCCAAGAAAGAAACCGGCCCTTGCTTCCCACACTAAGTTGCAACAGACCACGTTCTAATTGGGAACACAGATTTGATTTAGTATGCAAAATGTAGCGATAACAACTCAGGTGGTTCCAGAGCTAACGAAAACTACTTCAGCCACCAATCTCTTGGCTAATTAGATTTGTTTAGGTTCCGATAGAGGGCGCTGACTGCAGAGAAATGGTAGAAAGCAAGCACACTTTTCGTTCCAAAAAGTTATTCTTTTCGCACACACAAAGAATGAATATGAGGCCGTTTTTAATAATCATTAGGTCCATGGACGAAATTAGCTGCTCAATGATGCTGCGAATTACATTTTTTTATCTCTTTTCCCCATCTTCTATCTTTTAGAACTCTCCGTTCCAAGTTCTAATTCTTTTAGCCATCTTGGAAAGAACCTATTCAATTTCGCCTGAGGTTCTGTATTTCTTTCTTTTTTCATTTCTTTAATACTTATTTTTAAAAGAAAAAAATATTCCGAAAGCTAGAATTGCGGATTAGCTTTGAAAAAATATCATAATTAAGAACTGGATGAATTATTCTAACAAATGTCGTAAAATGCTGGACTTCTTTATTTTCCAGAGAGGAGAATTATAATTAAATTCGGAGTCTTATTAATTAACATCGCGATAAAATAAATATTTCAATGAGACGTGCGATAAAGTTTATACACAGGAAAACTCTTAATTAACATTTATTATTTTGTCCTGTCTATTTTTTTCTCTCAAATTGAAGCGAATTGGTGTTTTATTTTTTCGAAATGATTTTTTTTATTTTGTGTAAAAAGAGTACACAGAACTATAAGAAAGTGCGAAAAGAAACTTTTCATTTGATGCGTCAAAAAAGGAGAATTTTCTATTCTCTAATAAAATGCTAGAGTTGAGATATATCTGGCTAATTATTTTTCTTGAAGGTTATGTAAAAAACTGAGATTGGAGAGGTTTTTTTTATATATTTAAAGGCAATATGTCGCTTGAATGGTATTTAGGTTTTTCTTTGAAACTTAATTTCTTCCAATGCTTTGTTTTAGTTTATACTAATATTTATTTTAAAGATCTTTTTGTAACGAATTAGCTTTTGAATTAAACGTTTATAATGTAAAGTTGTATAAAAGTAAAAAAAAAATCATGAACCGAAATTTTTTTCTAAAAAGGATAAAATAAATTTTTTCCCTGTAAGTAAATACAGTAATGTATAAATATCGGTTTTAAAACCCTAAAGGCGATACGCTAAACCTATTGCTCATGTTTATAAATATCTCAGGATGATAAAATAAATTTATTGGCGACACATTGACTTTAAATGAAGTGTAAAATGCCGCATGGGCTTTATCAAATGTCACACAAATAAATATTTAATCGTTTAATAATAGTATATCTTATTGGCTACATTCGTTGGATTTGATATAATAAATATTATTGGTAAATCATTATCAATAATGATATTAATAATAAATCTTAATGGCAGCTTTTATTTAATATCTTTATTTTTTTATTTAATTAAATTTCTAATTTCGTTTAGAATAAAACTGTCCAAAAATAATAAAGGTCTGCGAAGAAAATTTTACTGTTAAAAAGCATGCACATTTCAAGTGCAAACTTCTTTTCTGTATTTCTTGATATGTTCATAAATTCAACTTAGATAACTTTTTGTGACGCCAGGCTCAGGGAAGAAACTCGGGAAGTCATATATACAGGGTGTTCAGAAAGGTAGTCTACAAACTTTAAGGGTAGATAAGGCATTTAGAAACAAGCCATTTTTACAATAGAACATGTAGTCAGAAACGCAAAGAGGGACCTCTACAGGTTTTTTTTTGCCAGTTAATTGAGTAAAAGAAAATGATACACTAGATAAAATGTTCAGCTCAGATTGAAAGGATTACAAATATACAATAGCACGACAACACAGTTGCATAGATAACAACATTACATGATGTACGCAGATACGATAATGTGAAGTAGGACGTCCTATCAACCACAAACCTTTAGAGTACTTAAAGTAAGTGCTCAAAGGCCGTACCGTGGTAAGCGATACACGCTTTGCATTTGTTATTCATACAAGTGGGTTGTTGTGCTATTGTAAATTTGTATTCCATTAAATCTATATTGTAGATTTTATCTGGTATAACATTTTCTTTAAATCAACTTTTAAATCTGCCCTGTGAATTTCCTTGAAAATAAAAAATAAAAATAAAATTATAAAATACAAAAAAAACAAAATAAAAATTACAAAAAATAACGAAAAAGGTTCTTGGTTTTTTTTTCAGTTAATGTTTCTCTCATTAGATGGAGCTAAGTGTTCACGCATGCAAACAAAGCTTCTTTTGTTTTCAGTTGGCGTCTGTTGTGCCATGATGGCAATAGGTAAGGTTTTTTAAAGTCTTTCTGCTTTTTTTAGACTTTGTTCGTAAAGACTGTTTAGATTTCTTTTTTGTGAAATGGGTTTTTTCCTATTTTTGTTTCCAATTGTCCGAGATAGGTTCAGGCCACAAAGGAAAAGTTTATTTGACCTTAAAGTCGTTTTTCCTCGACAGAAAACTTATCCCAATTAGAATCCAAAATGGAAAGTGGCCTTTGACGAAGTTTTCCAGATGGATTCTTCCTTACTTTGTTTTTTCAATCGTATGTCATCAATTTTATTGCGTTTTAATGTCTATTCTAGTTTTCTTTTCTCTTTTAATTGTTTTAATATCTTCTTTAAATTAAATCACTGACAAAAGTATGCAGTGGATACCCTTTGCGCTTCTGCTTTTTTTTATGTATCTCACCAACCGTTAATGACTGTAAACGACCTTCCTGAACACCCTGTAGATGACATGTGTAGCAAAACGTTAAGCATACCCTATCAGCACAAGGTATTCCACAACATCTCCAAGATGCTGACACTATATTCAGACTGTCGCACAACATTTTAGACATATAATGAATATTATATGGCATCTTGCTTTAATAGGGTACATTTTATACAATTTATTCTTTCCTTAGTTTATTACCGTAAGCAGTAAAATTCTTTGAGAATAAAACAAATCTGTCAATGAAATATATCGTTGCTTAACATGTAACACCACATATCTCAATTTTTTGAAATTTCAAAAAGGAAAGACTCAATTTTTCGCAGTCAATAACGAATATTTCTGCATTTTTTAAATATCCGATGAGACCGCGTATTCCAACCTGATGTGAAAAAACCCCAAAAATATTAGTTTTTTGGTTGAGAAACTTTGAGTATTTCTTTCCACTTTGAAACTTCAAAAAAATTAGATAGGTGGTGTAGCATGTTCAGCGACGATATTTAAATTCAAATCATTGATAAAATTATTTTATGATAGGAAACAAACATTTTCTGCTCCCAAATCTGTCTTTCTGTGTGGACTTGGGTATTTTTTCTTTTGTCTCTTCCATTATTTTGCCTAACAAGATTTTGAAGACGATATGAAAATATATTTCAGCTTTTTTCACCTATGAATGCAAAGCAAAGCTACAAAATCATAATAAATAGTCTAATACTTCTCTTATCCTCTTTCGCTTTCGAGATTTGCATGAAGCAGAGATCTTGATGTTCAGCAAAAGTATTATTCAAGAAACAAATTGCCTAGGGTGATTCAATTGTTAATCACCTATCGGACAAAGAAATCTAGTCGCTACAAAGACTGAAAAACTGGAAATTTCCAGCAATCTATTTATTTGTTACAATTTAATTGGTACTAACAGAAGAAACTATTATTTCTTTAAATTTAATTAACGTTTGAAGTTCTGGGGTTTTATCTATCTCTAGTTGAAGCAGTAATATATTAGTCTTCATTGATTTTCAAGTATTTCCTTTATTGTTTATGTCCATCGCAATTCTCCCATTAAAATGCCCATAAAGCGTTTAATTCCTTTGTTATCTGAATAGCAATTATACATGGCATAAAAGTCTTTAATAAGGTTTTCGTGATTGAGCGAATTAGCAAGGTTGTAATAAAAACACTCTATAGGAAATAAAAGTCGGCGCTACACGATGCTTCGAACCTTGACTCGAATGATTCGGCAGTTGCCGAGACAAGTGTTTTTGCTACACGGTGGGTGAATGTTTGATCCATTTAAACTTGATCCAACGTTTGACGGTTTGAGTAATATGCTTTTTCATAAAAATTCGCTTCTTAACAAAATATCGTTGCTATTCAGGCAGAAGTCACCAAGTATACAAAAACCTTTTGACGCACTACTACAGTCAGTATTAGAATTTGCAATTAATTATTTCGTGATAGAAACCTGCCATCTAAACATCAGTAAATAAAACATGGTAGCTAGAAATCTGTAAAATATTTTTGTTATTTATCATAACGACTCAAAATTAATCTTTTAAATTGACCACATCTCGAAACTATGGTTTTGCATTTAATGACTTTTACCGGAACGACGACGATACAATAATTAAGAATTTTAAGTATACTTGCAGAAACTCAAAGAACAAAGGAAAATATAAAATGATTATAGCCGGAGAAATGACTCGTTCCTTATAGCCGTGACCCACATAAACGAATGGCTTGCTTCGAATGTTCGAGATTTCTTTGGACTCTGGTGTAAAAGACCGATAACTGCCGGAACATCTTCCAGTGTGATGATATTGCGATGATAAACACTTGATATTGGAAGCTCGTAGATCGAAGTTCCGCCACATGATGCAAACCAGCTGGAGTGGTCTCCCCAAAACTTTCTCGAATCCGCCCTAAAGCATGTGGGGGGGGGATACACAGAGCTGCAGTAAAATGGACTATTCCCTCACACAGGAGGGGAAAACGCGCACGATTTTTTTTTGCGTCGTAGAATGGTGGAGAAATCGAGTATGCGATTTGAACACCTTTTCTTCAACCGATTGAAACCAAAATTGAACGTAGATGTACGATTAAGATAAGAAAACCACGTATCAGTTTTTATTTATCTATATAATGGTGTGAAGGGAGTTATCGTATTCACAAGTATGCGATTATGCAGACCGACAGACAGTCAACCCCTTGACGGATCTAGTGCAAAATTTGATACGGAACTACATTCCTGATGATAAAACTGTATAGCAGATTTTATCTATCTAGCTATTTTGAGTTATCGTGTTTACATGAGCACGCACATGCCAAATTTCATCCCTCTAGCTCTAATGGTTTTCGAGTTATCGTGTTTACAGACAGACATAATTCCAAAATTGTGTTTTTCGGATCATGGAGATCTAAATCGTGGGAAATCATCAAAATCTCGAGTTCGAATTTTTTGACGATTACAATATTTTCTCTTAGTATACTTCGTATACGAGGAAGTAAAAACTATCAAGTGTCCGACATTGGAATATGTCCGCAACAATGTGTAACGCCGGCTTAAGAATGATAATCTTTCATTTTTTTTAACGTTCAATACATTCAAGACATTTTTGACGGACAACAGTAATTAACTTCAATCTTAAAATTACACTCTGTCTACAACAATCGTACTTTGACCACGCCTACTGCAGACTTAATTAAATTTATATGAAAAACACTCTAAATTAAAAATAAGTTTACATTTTAATAGATATCCTACCCAAGTGAAATCTACTCAAAAGACATAAACACTCGCAAGAACTGTCGCCACTGACAGCACCTGATACTTCTCTTTATACAAGCCATACTCGAAAAAAAAAAAGATCTCATCTTTTTCGTAATACATTTCCCCTAACAAAATTCATTGTTACATAGAATAGAAACATTATATTATTATATTCATCATTACATTATTACAATTATTATAAGATTATTATATTCATTTTTGCATTGCATTCATCATTACTTATTATATTCATTATTACATACATTTTAATAGATATTCTACCCAATTAAAAAACTA